>JAGVVM010004269.1:0-30410 GCA_019149425.1 Psidium friedrichsthalianum
TTTTTTTTTTGCTTCTTCCTTCCCCTTCCCCCCCTTCTCCCTCTCCCCCCCCCCCCTCCCCTCTTTTTTTTTTTTTCTCTCCCCCGTCCGGTAATCACGTCCCTCCTCCCTCTTTTTATTCCCAGACAATTTTTCGGATAATGCAATTCAACCGCTCAAATTTTGCAATCAATATCCAAAAATTTAAATTAGGAAACATACCTAAATTGCAAGATATGCTTTCCTCTTTTGGACTTTTACGGCAAGCCCGACGACCAAGTTTCAAATTCTTCGGATTAGCCGAGATGACCTTCACGCACGGTTGAACTTGTGGGAGGCTGAAGATTGTCCACACGCACAGCTAGATAACTCTCAGGCTTGACTAACTTCCTGTGATCAGACACAACGAATTCGCAGCCTGGTCTTGGCGTCGAGAAACAAGCAACGAACGATGAGTTTCTCCAAGAAATTCCGAGAAAAGAAGAACGCAGCAGCGGAAACTGGAATTCTCGTGGCAATAGCAACGAATTTTGTTGCTTTTTGATGATCTCCAAGTGTTGCTGGTTGGTGGATGCCAGAAGAGAAAAAAAAAAGTACTTTTACTCTTTCCCCTCTTTTGCTTTTTTCTCCCACTTGTGTCAGAGGGATGCTTTTTCTTTTTGCCCTCAAACCTCACGTCTATTCTCCTTTCTTGAATGCGTGTGTGATAGGTCTTTTATATAGTGGACTACTAGGGCGTCTTCAAGGAATATCACAATTCCCTCTTTCGTCTTTGACCGAGATTACTTTCTGCACGTAAAGATATATTCTTCAATGAATTTCACACCCTTGTGGCAAATCTTTCGGGCCATGAGCACATATCTTTTTTTTTCTTTTTTTAAACTTTATTTCGTCTTTTCCTTAATCAAGTGGATATCATGTTGTGCCTAAACCGCGAACCACATACGCTCAAGAGTGCAATCTTTTGCAATATATATAGCCATGTTTAGAAGACCAATGACTCGATTGATTTTCACGTTCTTGTGGGCTTAAATCCAACACCTTTAAGTTCATCCACCGTCGGTCCAATTAAAAGTAAAAGCAATGCATGGATGCTAAAAAATAAACATGCAAACAATTTATTTTTGTAGGAACTAAAATTTAATTCCTGATTTTTTTATGAAAATTAAATGATTAAGAAAAATCAAAATTTAGGTGTCAACACCTTGATCAGTTTCAGTCCCCAAAAAGCAAGATGACTTTGCTGGCAAAAAGAGCCCATCCTACACATCACTCCACTCCCCACTAAATCTCCATACTTCTCCCAACCACAAAATATCTCATTTCCGAATCTTTTCAAGTTTCTCTAGTATGGTGCAGAAGAAAGACTAATCCATACCCTAACAATAGCGCCATCAGATCTGCATGACTTTTCTAGCTACGACGCTATTTCCTTAAAGATAAACATGTGAAGATTACATAATTAACAGATAAAGCATAACTGCCCAGAGAAAAAACATACTACTAATGCATCATAATGAAGCCCATCATAAACCAGCATGACCCTCTCAATGTACCTCATTTTCTGTCAGATAGCAAGTGAAAAACGTTCAGTCATGTCCAATATTCAGAAAAGAAGGAACGATATTCCCATGAGATACTCATGCTTTTCTTTCTAAGATATAGTTTCTTTAATGCTCCTTACCTGACCATACAGATCACAACGTGCTCTCTGGATGCCATATATTGCTATTTTGCGTTTATAGTAGTCTGCCAGAATTGAAACTTCAAGATCACCTACCAAGGACGATATGTGTTGTCAGATTTAGCACTGTAGGTTAAGATTCAAAGACCTGGAAGAATCAACTAACTTGCACATGGTTATTCATTCGCTACCAACTCATGTGCAAAGATTTAGTTGAGTATGGCACAAAGTGATGGAGATAAAGATCATGTTTGAAGTACTAGATAAGTCTATCTATCCCTGTGCACAACATAAAAAAGATAGCAAACAGCAATTTTGACCTCTTCTGTTCATTGTATCATCACGATTTCTAGCTACCTTTTCCTATCATTAGTAGAAAAGAAACAAATATGCCTGCTTTTCATCAACAAACCTCCCCACTTTTCTGAGTCTAGAATCCAAGCACAGTATTCTTCATTTGGCTTTGACAGAAATGGTTCTGAATATTTCTCCGGAGCACTTGCTACAGTAGCAGCAATGACCTTCATAAACATAAAGATGAGATGTTAAGAAATGAATGACACGTGAAAAGAAGAAAGCGTAGAAGTACACATCTTGATGTAAATGCTAGCTAGTGTATCTAGCGGGCAACAAACAATTCGTTTCGAATTGAAAATTGCAGATGCCAGCAACAAGAGATATAAATAAATAAAAAAATGATCGAATAATGGGGACAATGCATAAAATCAAATGATAAATGGTATCAAGTCCTCAAGAATGGATAGTCCATATGTTCCATCTCTCCCTCTCCTCTTCCTGCAAAGCATCACATATGTGAACATGTTCTGCAATAAGCTGGCATTATCAAACTTAGGCCGATATCTTAAATTGCTTGAGCATGCAGAGGGGTCAATCAGGGAGCCTACTAGAGCTAGAGGTTCAAAAAGGCATCGCCGCCCAAAAGGGGAATTATGTATGTCTTTTTACAGAGCTTCATGAGGGAATATGGCGATGCTGGTCAAACTGACCTGGAAAGACAATTCATTTATTTAACAAGTTGGAAGAGAATAAAGAAACTTTGGATATTAAAATGACATATGAGGAAACCAAAAGCACAAGCAGACTAGAGAGTACAAACATAAGAACTGAAAGGTAAGGATAACTATCTTTTTATTTTATCTTACCGCCACCGAGCAATATTGAATTCACAGATCAGACTAGATGACGGGCGAAAAACAGAAGAAGTAAGTTAGACAAACCTGTCTTAACTCAGGAGCCTTGGTTTTGTCATGGTCCATGAAATACCTATATTGGAGGAAAAGAGAGATGAAGGCCCCAATCTGCAAATTCTATCCTTTGACGAGAAAACTTAAAGTCATAAAAGATTTTAGATATAACATTCACCCGACAGCATTAAAGAGGCAACTGTTGTCTGAGGGAATGACCCTTCTAGTGACGATATCTTCCATGGCAAAATATATGCCAGCTGAAAATAACCATAAAAATCATTAAATATCAAGATTAATGCCTGCTGTCCGACAGAGCCATATGAGTGCGTCATCGTCATATCCACAAAAGCAGAAAAAGGTCGAGAAGTTTAAACTGCCTAAAGTAATGAAGACTTGCTGCATAAGAAACCCAAAAGCTAGCAAATGCAGAAAAGACAAAATCCGTGCAGGAGCTACATGAACATGAATCTGGAGATGCATATCCACAGTTCATATAACTTACAATTTGCAAAATGAACTCTTGCATGACAGCATCATTAGAAATAATATAAAACGGAAGTATCCAATGGACCGGAAGGATAGAACAATCATATCAACCAAGACGCACAACACCAATCGATTCAGATTGGCTACAATACTTGCAATAACACAAAACATGTGTTGGGTTATTCATAAGCTCATGGAACGAGAAAGACCACCAAGATCAATCACAGATAATTATCATGAGAACAGAACAGACATCCAATGGATACGAATTATAGCTTCTTTCAAGTGAGATGCTTTTGTTTCGCTCTACCCAGTCGCTCTTTTCAGACTCAAATACAATTCCTACAATAACCTATAACATGAGCTGGGTTATTCATAACCTATTGGAACACGAAAAACAACTAAAATCAATCTTCACACAACCCAGTTTCAATTTGGATTAACGACCCCAACAATCACCAATACCCTATGCTGGGTCATAAAAATCTTGGGGAACTAAAAAGACGACTGAAATGAGTCTCGAAAGTAATCATTATAACAGAACAGAAATCAAAAGGAGGAAATGTAGCACCGGCGAAAGAGTTCTTTGGTTTTACTGAGCATAACCCCCGCCTCCTGGACTGGCTTAGCGCTTGGGACTGGGACTGAGGGATTGAACGCAACTTGCTGGGGTTGATATTGATTCGAAGGAGGTTGCTGCTGCTGTTGTTGTTTTATAGGGTCTCTGGTAATTCGCACCCCTAGATCGTACACATTTTGCTGCGGCTCTAGAGTTTTATATAAGGACACAACACCCCATATCTACATCTTGGTCTTGCGATATCCGGAGATCTGGAGCTTGGTCCTTAGTGCAACAACAGCCCATTTCTTATCTCTCTCCGGCGAGAAGAAACAATTATCAGACTCGAAGGAAAATGGATTCTTAAGGTTTGGTGTAGGGTAAAGCTTTGGTGGGGAAAGAACGGAGTCCTCGGGCAAACCTCCGAGACGGCGGAGGCGGAAGCAGCGGCAGCGGCGTGGTTTTCGTCGAGGGACGGGCGTGGTGTCGTGGCCGAGCGGAGATTTGGTCGAGGAAGGCAGAGAGCGAACTTGAAAATGGAGAGATGTCGACGTGTAAAGCTGGAGAGAGAGAGATAATGGAGGGAGAGAGAGAAAAGATTTGTTGGCTCTTGATTTCGAAAAATTTGACCGAGCACTTGGAGGGAGAGGAGAGAGAAATGGAGAGTTATTGGGGCTTTCTTTTTTCCAAAAGTCTAAACTGGTGGGGCCGACTGGCCACGTGTCGGCTGCTCAATGGTTCAATGCACAATTTACATGGCAAATCTAATCTACCCAATATTTCTCGGTCGTCCTGGACCGTTGGACGGGTTCAGTTCACGGGTTTGACACAGCGGATCCGCCGTGGACTTTGGACTTGTGTCCAGTTGTACAATGGAGAGAAATCCTTTAATAAATAAAAACAGATATTTTCTTTTCTCCTACATATTTGATATATCTAAATTTTATTTATGGAGATCGCTATCCTTTATTTACATAAATAGAAACTTTCCTGCCAAATTTATCTCCAAACCGTAAATTTCACATCCATCCAAAAATTACTCGAAAATGACGGAAAATGAAACTTTCAAAACTCTAAGCAAGATAAGGGATTGAGTTTACGGGGAATTCCATCTGGTCATTTGGATTTCGACATACGGTTTCGTTTAAACGCACGTGAGTGATATTTGAAAAATATATATAAATATGTACATGTCATGGTCATGGGATAAAGCATGAACTGTTTACTTTGAATTTTTATTTTTTCTTCTATCTGATGACTTGAGCATTAAAGGGCTATGAAGAAAGGTTGAATATTTCACATGAGCTTCTTTGTTTCTTTTTCTTTTTTTTTTTTTTTTGGCAAAAGACTCTTGACATGAGTTTGGTAAAAGGCTCTAGAGCAATGACTTTCTCGGTAAAAAAAAAAAAAAAAAGTCGCTCGATGATGTGCGGGGAGCCTTCTTCGTCCTTGCGCGGAGCAAGCACAAAACAACCTAAGAAATTTGGGCGTTATGCATATTTAACCTAATCCCACGTGGAGTCCAAATGATATGAAAGCGGGTCGTCTATTTCTTACGGCCAGACTTTTGCAATGGCACAAAGACGATCGAATATCCACCTATACATTAGGATTAATACCTCAAAAAAAGATAGAATAAGTGCATTAGAAGTCCTAATTCCATTTTCGGTTAGGCAACTCCGATGCCATATGATAAGCCACTAAATGTGGCATGCCCGGAATCGCCATAATGGGAATGAGAAACACATACATGAATCGAGGAAAGAGGATTGATACAAACTTAGATTGGAATCCATCGCAACTTGAAGCGAAACAACGACGATTCTCGAAACAAGCCTTCCCCTCTATTCCTTTTGAATTATCACTGGCCAATGAGACAACCATTATCGGAACATAAATTTATGTTTTGAACTTTCTGAGACAAAAGATTAGACGAACGATTTGTGCCTTTTATAAAAGTTTTGGTATAGGCCATCTCATCATGTGCCTGGCCTACTAGATCCACACTAGCCAATCATCATTATAACTAATTAATAATATATATCATACTTTAATAGATCAACCTATATATTAATTTTAATTAATGTAGATCACATTAAGATAATTTAACATAATTTGAGTCCTAAAACTTTCAAATTACGATTAAGTCATCAAACTTGTCAAAAATGCAATTGAGTCCTGAAAATTTTTTAAAATGCAATTAAGTTCTAAATATATCAAAGCAGTGAAATCAAACTTTCTTAATAAATTTTAGGACTTAATTGCACTTTCTATAAGTTTTAAAGACTCAATTATACTTTTGCTTTAATGCCAATTCTAATAATGCCTTCTAACTAGCCTTGTATTGGTTATTTTGAAGAAGTTAGTCATGATTTTTAGACACAGGGGCAAATTTGAGACTATCGTGAATGTCTGTGATTTTTTTAGAGATAAAAAAAAACTTTCGGGACAGAATTGAGATTGAACCTACAATAGGGGCTTTTGATATCGTTAATTATTATCTCCAAAAAGTTATTCGATGACAAGAAAAAAAACTAGGGTTTTTTTGCATGAGTATTTCTGTCCTAATAAAAAAATTATAGAGAAAGTTTAGAATTTAAAGTAGGATTTTTGCTGGAGTATTTTTGTCCCAATAAAAATTTCGTGAGGTAGTTTTAGAAGTTGCGTGAGAAAAAAACCATGATTCACCCAAAAGTCATTGTGCTTAAATTCTTCATGTGATAAGAATATTAAGCATAAACGTGAAAAATGCACTACCAAAGTCTCAAGTGGAGTCCTCATTCTTCAATCACTAAGGATTGATTCTATTTTCTTTTTAATAGATGTTGGTACTCTCGGGGGGACCGTAACTGAAATCCAATCGGGAACCGACCAAATTGGTGTTCGATGCTCATGTGGATCTATGGAATGAGCGAGTAGTTCCGATTCGTATCGTGCAGAACCGATCCCCAGTGGGCAATTTTCGATTCTAGAGTGAAAACCACCCATCCTAAAATCAATCACCTCTACCTCACACCTAATTCCATAGTGAGATAAAGCCAAGGTAAAATCGTACCAAACCCACACCTGAGTTGGGTGCACTAGTCATGGCCACGGGCCGATTTTGGCTCTAAATCGACCTAGTCAAACTCAAAACTGACCCGTTGATTAGGCTCGCCGTTAGGAACTGGCCCATGGCAATAAGGGCTCAATTCCGGTTCCTTAAAATTTAGAACCAGGCCGGAACTCACGGTTCGACTATTGCTCTCAAAAGAGCCATTGCAAAAAGTTGTTGCTCTTTAAAAAATTGTATTTTTTTTTTGGGTAAGGTAAGAAAAAAAAATTGTATTTTTTCTTAATATATGATTTTAAAAAATTATAAATACCCATTCTATTTTTTATTTTTTCACACAAATTCTCTCTTCATCCCAAGTTTTTCAATTCTTTCTACCTTTCAAATTCTCTTTAACTCTCAAGTTTCAATTGCGTTCTTGATTCTCTAATTTTTTTTTTCTTATTTATTATCTCCTTTAATAATTTCCTGTTTCATTTTTTTCATACCCTATATTTTTTACGTTATACCATATTATATATATAAATGCAAGCAAAAGCAGAGCTAATGGCAAAAGTAAGAACACAATGGGGGATCTGATTAGCCTCATCGTCCTGATTCTCGTGATTATGTCGATTATAGAGTCAATGTAAATGATGAAATCAATATTTTCTCTAATATAAAGCAAGTCCATACGCAAGAGAGTTTTCATCCTCCTATCAGTATTGAAAAAATGTCAATAACAAAGAAGCAGCAGATTACATCCGACATATGAAAACCACTTCACAAAGATTGAAAATTTTGATGAAGGTCCAAAAATGCATGAAATAGCTTGTAAACATTGTGATAAAAGATACAAATATACAGGTGGACAAAAATATGGAATATTCAATCGGCATCTTAAGACGAGACATTCAACCGAAGTAGGAATTGACATCAAACAATAATAAATTTTCGAGTACACCATCCTAATACTTCTTATTTATTTCATTATAATGAAAAAACTTATAAAGAAGAATTAGGTAAATTTATTTCTGTTGAACATTTATCATTTAGTTTTGTTGAAAATTTTGATTTTAATCAGTTTATTCAAAATGCATACATTCCACAAGCAAAATGTGTTCTTAGAAATATACTTAAATATGGAATTAAAAATCTTTATACAAACCTTTTTTTTTTAATTTTAATAAAGGTGTACATATAGGTAACGATATTTTTTATATCGAACGGAGGAACCCCTCAAATTGAAGTCACATTCGAGGTCGATGCCAATGGTATCCTAAATGTCAAGGCTGAGGACAAGGGCACGGGTAAATCTGAGAAGATTACCATCACCAACGACAAGGGTCGTCTCAGCCAAGAGGAGATTGACCGGATGGTCAGGGAGGCCGAGGAATTCGCAGAGGAAGACAAGAAGGTGAAGAGAAGATCGACGCAAGGAACGGCCTTGAGACTTATGTCTACAACATGAAGAACCAGATCAATGACAAAGACAAACTCGCTGACAAGCTCGAGGCTGATGAGAAGGAGAAGATTGAGACCGCCACCAAGGAGGCCCTTGAGTGGCTGGACGACAACCAGACCGCCGAGAAAGAAGACTACGAGGAGAAGCTCAAGGAGGTCGAGGCTGTGTGCAATCCGATCATCACTGCCGTCTACCAGAGGTCAGGTGGAGCTCCAGGCGGAGAGTCTTCTGAAGATGATGACGATTCGCACGATGAGCTCTAAACAGTTTCTGATTCGATCGAGAGCTATGTGCCAAGAAGGCGGGAGAGAGAATGGTCGATTAGGTTTAGACTAGGGAGACTCGGGTGTTAAATTTTTGTGACATGGAATACTCGGGATCAATGGTTCCCCTTCGCTTGGTTCTTTTGTGATGATGACACATTTTAGATCACTTTTCTTCTTCTTAAGTACGTCTGTTGTACTTCTCTGAGAAACTATTTCCCAGATTTTGGTCGCCGTCCTTGGGTCCTCTACAGTGTTCATGCTTAAAGGTTGAAACGCATAATCGACTCTCTATTGCCATTCATTGCCGGCTTAGAACTTCCTGCAGAGCGGGCGCTCAAAACTGTGAAGTGAAACCCAACTCGACCCGGAAATTTCGTGTATTTTCGGTTCTAGTTCGGGTAATAGAATTCTTTTTGCAGATGCGGGTTGGTTCAGTTTGGGTTATTACCTGAACCGAATCGACACACAATACCCTATACTTCAAACGCTAATTTGTCGGATGAATTGTCTCCTCCTCGTCAGTTTCCTAGACTCCTACCTTTTACTCGGCCTCGATTGTGTTCTTTTTAGTGCGTGGGAAGAGTGAGGTCGTGAGGAATTAATGAGCTGCATTTTCTGCGTTCCCCCTGTGTGTGCTTTGTGGACGAGAGTGAGATTGAGACGTCCGGGCAGGTTTGAAGATGACAGATGACCACATTAAAGGGAAGTTGAAGAAGTCCCAAATCGGACATCTTACTTCAGTTCCAGTGGAAGTCAAACTCAATCTACGTTTTCTACGTCCTCCCCGTCTTTCTTTTTGCGTCTTTACAATCTTTCGCCTCTGTCTCTCCGAAATGTGGCTTCATGTTCATGTGCCTCAAAATGCCTAAGGTGTTTATGCTGGATTTGGCCGTAAGATAGGTGTTTATCCTTTGGTCTCCGGTTGCAAAAAGAAAGAGAACTTGGTGAATGGTGAAAGCTAACTTGTTCTGATTCACCAGATGTGGAGCGCAAAAAAAAAAAAAAAAAAGAGGGAGGGAGAAGAAGAAGAAATAAACCGTAAACCCGAATTGTGTTTTTGGTTCGGGTCGTAGCAAAAGCATACACCAACAACTCCGTTTGGGTAACGCGAAAACCCAAACTGTCGACACCCCTAAGGTATGGCTTGACTGCGAGGGTAGCGACCAACTGAGAAACAGTGTTTGCCTGATCGGCTGCAGTGACTTTAAATGCTAGTAACTGTCACTGCGTTAAGGGTAGCCCGAGAATCTGAGTGATGCGTTGGGTATCGTCAAGGTGCTATTCAAACTCGTATGTCGGCGAGTCTCGCAAACATCACATAGATGGAGTCTTATGGGACAACCCAGGACCCCAAGGCTGGTCACCGATATGGTTGTTTTCAGCAAAATGAGCTCGTGTACAATTTTTATATTCACTGCCGAAACAACTGAAAGAATGTAGAGCAATACTGACGGTTGGAAATGGAATGTACATTGACATATATGACAAGGATTGAAGGATTCTGTTTTAATCAATTCGCCTAGATAGGATCATCTGAAGAGCAAGAATGGTTATTATTTGTCAATTTTTTGAAACACACAAGTCGGAATCCCATGCCTCCTTTGGTAACTGTACTGTACCCTACCATCTTTGGCGAGTTAAACACCGGCTTTAGGATCCCCTGAGCCTGCTGCCACAACTCCCATCTCCCCTCCATCCGATGTATTTGCGGTTGATTCTTTGATCACAATCTTGTCACCGTCCAACTTCTGCACGAGTTCATCAATCTTGCGGAATTGGAATGGCCACCTCGCGTTGTAGAGAAACTGACGGAGATCAAACCTGTTATCTTCAGGGGAGTACTCTGCAGCAAACCAGAGAAGTTGAGTGTTTATTCGAGAATAAACTTCCTTGAATGAGTGTTAGACAAGGAACTTCTCTCTGAAGCAACATACCTCTGCATGATAGGAAGGTGTCAATACGGTCATTTTGTGTCTATTAATGGAATAGTACTTGAAGAAATGCTTCACTTTCTCAGCCACCTGTGCGGGAGTTAATTTTGTGCCCCATTTATAGCAGAGGTTCTGCAATAAGCGACATTTTGCACAATCATAAGTCCTCAATTAGGAAACATCACAGATGTGACATGAAAGGGACAATTTATTAACTACTCTAATAATTAGGTCCATCAGAGGCTAAGCACTTCAATCAAGATCCATAAATATCCATTGGTTAAGATTCTAAGTATTATGTCCTCGTTCTTATAATTTGCCACATATATTTGTCTGAAATGTCGACAGCCTCCTCAAATTCAACTAAAAAAGGAGCACTAGAGTGTAGAACAAACCTGAAACATTGAAACTGGACCACAGCGGAAAATTTTCCGCAATCTTCCATAGACGGATAGTTCCTCATAGGTCATACCCATATCAACTTCATCCAGCTGCGTACAAGAAAATATGACTCTAACAAATGAATTGGATGTCTTCATTCACTTTAATCCTAACTTAGCCGGCAAAATAAGAAAATTTAGGAATGGCAAGTGCCTCAAAAAGGAAGATTATCAAGACAATTAAGACATCTCAATGCTTTTTCTGTATTGGTTTACATCTTATGGTTAAATCATGGTGACATATGTGAAGCCAATAAAACATTAACAATATGGCAGGGAATGAGATGTACGAAGTTGATTGAATAACTCGACCACAACTTAACTAATGGTTGCTCTCTCTTCCTGTTATGTTTCACTTAACAGAGGAAAGAAACACGAGACTACTTTGGTGAAATCAATCGATACTCACTATAATCTAGCTGATATAATCATCCTGTGTTTCAATTAGACAACTCCACCCAACCCCACATTAACCTAGCATTTGATCTCTAAGGAAACATGGAGGTTCAATAAGGATCATATAGGATTAATTATTCATGCTACTTTGAGTGAGGACCTGATTATAGTCGGAACGTATAGGCTCCAGTTCAGCAGTAGGAGGAGCTGCTTCAACCTCTGCCAAGGATGAGTAGCAAAGATGGTTGGCAGCCCATCGCAAAAATGACCGGAGATCCTGCTTGCTAATGCTTCCAATTGGATTAATATCTGCGGAGCTACAATCATACTGCAAGGAGACATGTTACATATGAATATTGTTACTACGAACCAAGCATGATGGTACAAGTATACATAGATGCTTTCAATGGAAACGCACAGAAGCACTGCTCAAGGCTGTACAAACACACCCACCTACCAGAATCCGTGCATACATACACAGACACAAGTACATCCGGGAATATCTTCATTAGATCTTAGATGTCCAAACTCACTCTAGCTTAAATTGTACTTAGGCTTGTGACGGTAAGCACTTAGAATGGTTGTGTAATTATGAACAGTTTTAGAATCTATCTCTCAATCTACATATCTCATGTGTAAATGTGTACAAAGCCTAGGCTGATAAGAAAAGGAGGTATAGTTATAATAAACCTTCGTCAGGTAACCACGCAATCCTTCATCCACATTGGAGCTACCCAAAACAAGATAAAACCCCGATTTGTTGTGCACCCAGGGCAAGAGTGATGCCAACATAAATGCCAGGACCATTCTGATTCGTGCTTGAATGTTCTGCAACCCTAGGTTCTCAGCGCTTGATCCCCCATCAACCTTCAAAAGAAAATTAGAATTTGCAAAAATTGAGTAGAGAATTTTTTAATTGGCATCCGGGTTGAACAATTTTCTGCTTTTATTAGGAGAATTGGACACGTTTCTCTATTATGCCACTTTACCTTATAGCGTGGTCTCTTTCCAGTGAGCTTTTCAAACAAAGAGAGAAGTGCAGAAACAACCCATCTATGCAAACATCAAGATGCCAGGCACCAATCTCATCTGCCAACAACTTTGCCCGGGACCTTGTGGTTTCTGAACTGAGAGAAACAAGCCCTGTTAACAAACTGAAATAATTTCACAATGCACATAGAATGGCAAACAATCACATAAGTTGGTCTTTCAGTCAAAAGATCCATTTAACACTACTGAGAATCAGGGTCAATGAGTAATCACCATGTCTTCCATATTTCTCTTTTTTGGCACACAAAGCCGTCAATTGCTCCTAATAGATCAAGATGGCCTTCTACTAAATGATTTTTATTCTTTTCTTAACAAACCTCTGTATTTGACTTTATTAAATGACTTGTTCCTTTTTTGGCAATCATCAGCGTCTACAGAGCTTCACAAAGAATCAGGTATTAATTCGTGTCCAAGAATCTGGTATTAATGTCTGTCCAAACCAACAAATGACTTGACCCTTCCAGATGTTCATCAGTCGCAAGTAACTTTCTTTTCTCTTTTGATGGCCAGTACCATGAGAAACCAAGATTTTACAAGGAATTGGATGTCAATTGGGAGCAGATATGACCCTAGTGTTCAATTTGTCTATCCATTACGTTCAGTCAATTCACATGTCTGGCGATTGCATCTTTGCTGAAGTACTGCCATGAAAAACTTGTAATTTCAGGTAAGGTCCAGGAACTTAGCATTACAGAAAATATGGACAGCACAACTGACCAATCAATAGAACAATCTCATTATGTACAAATGACAATAAATTCGTGAAAAGACTGCTCTGAAATCTGCTCAAATGCTACTACAAGAAAAGCTAGAACATGTACCCAACCAAATTCAGAACAGTAAACTTGTAACGCAAACAGCATCTAAGGCATGAGACCAATTTTCTTCATGTATTCATGATTTCTACAGAGAAAACACATGCTTCTATTTTGCACAAACTGATCAAGAAGCTTCATATGAAACAAGACCTTTAATTACCAAAAATTTACCTGTTTTCAGATCCCATATAAACCGTGTAAAATATGCGCTTTGCAAATTCTTTGCTGTCGGTGGGAGCTGTCCATCAAGATACTGTCCAATGCGTATTGCATCAGCTTTCACTTGTTCATCACCATTTGCAATTTCTGCAACAATGAAGAAGTTGACACTATCAATATTGTCTGGCGGTGTGCAGGCTTGTGAAATAGGATTAGAGCACCAAACTACAAGAGGGCTCAGCCAAGAGGATTAGTCATTCTAACCAAATAACAAGATTACTTTGCATTTGGCTATCCTCTAGCTACTTAAATGACTCTGGCTAATGACTCCTCCCATCCTGAAATAGTAAAAAGAAATAGAAGGTGGCACGCTCCCACAATCAACAAATACCACCAAGCTTTTCCCACTAGGTGGACCCGGCTATATGGATCCATGCTTATGCCATTTTGTCCTGTCTTGTACCAAAATCTAAGCGACAGTCTAAAACAAGTTAATTTCAAGTTTCTAATGCAGAAGTGCTAGTGCCACAAATCCTTTCTGTCTATGAAGACAACTGAAAACCATCAACTCTAATCTATACAGTCGCAAGTGGACCTGGCTACATCAATCAATTCTCATGCCGTTATTCCTCTCTTGTAGCAAATGCTATGTGCGTCTAAAAAAGGCTAATTTGAAGTTTCCATGCAGAAGTGTTAATGCCCCAAATCCTGTCTGTACACAAATATAGCTGAAAACCACAGACTCAATATCTATACATGTAGCTACTCTGCATTCACTACTATCCACTGATTATATGAAATAATCAAAATCTAAAATGTATAATGAAGTTCTCTGAAAAGAGAGCGGAAAAAAAAATATGAAGGGCATGTTGGATCTGTGCAGATTAATGTCCCTGTTAAAACTTGACCTTTCACGACAAGTTGGCACATGCAGCCAACTATGGCAGCTACAGATGAGCTGTCTGCACCACCAGAGAGAGGAAGCAAAAAACCAGAGGCTCCACTTCTCCTTAGATAATCCCAGAGCCAGCAACCAGGTCCCAAGGCTATTTCCTCCTCAGGAGAATGATACTTGATCTATACACAATATGCAATTTCATTATGAGTCAGATACTTAATGAATGCTGCAGACTGAAATCGAACATATTAAACTCTTTATCTGGTACTAGCAAGAAACAGCTACTCTGCAAGATGTCAGTGAAGTAATTGAAGGAAACAAGATCCAATAGTTATACAATTAAACAGAAAAAAAGAATTTTCTTTGTTGCCAAATCCCTTAATTTTATGATTAAGCATTTAAATGAGCCAAACAAATGACCTTTCAACCTAATTCAGCTAAGCAAGATGAGCTCCACATAATTACAAGACAATAATGTTTTCTCAACAAAGCCTCTTATATTCAGATATGGCAAAATCCTTCCCCTTTCCCATTTCTCATCAAGTCAAATCGAGGATGGTGTGTTTCTATACGAGAAAGAGTTTCATGTAAAGACCGATTTGCACCTTTCCTAGCAATCATTCAAAGAAATATGAGGTTAAAGGCCAGGTCTGAATGAGAAAAGCATGTGTACAAGCATTTCTTAAAGAGAACTCACCTTTAGCGGACCTGAAAGGCACATTTGAAGATGGAATGATTGACAAAGATTGTAAGGCACTGCTACTGATGGAACTTTAGTCTTAGCACTTGCTTGTTCTTGGAAACTACTAATAGATCCTCTAAAACTAGCAACCTGCCATCAATCTCACAAGTTGAAGAATCTATTAAATCCATTTAAAAGTTAACATCAATTACGCAGGATATCAGTGAATAACCATTTTCCCTCGTGATTAAAAGAATTCTTTTGTTACAGCATATAAAATCCAAACATCAATAGTGCGAAGTCTATTAAATTCGTCTATTTCTGGACTCATGCATTTGCCGACTGCCACACAAGTTATAATCAACTAACAAAAAGAAGGCCAGAGATCATGTCATCTAGTCAGAGATCGCAGCTCCTACCCTTTACAGTGTCTCTTGTGTCTTTCATTTGGCCAATGGCTTCAGTGTAATATACAAGACACTCTTCCCCAATCAAAATGAAAGATTTTGTCTAAAATACTACGAGTTTCTAAAGTAACACCTTGAATCAAATCTACTAGCCTATCAAGGCAATACTATCTCTTCCCACCCACCCCCCAACTTCCCCCCCCCCCCCAACCCACCCAAAAAAAAAGGCCCACCCTTGCGCGCACATGCGCAGAGAGTCAAGTTCATAGGCTATGTGTAAATATGCCTGACAATAGCATCTGCAACTTAATAAGTATTTATATATACATATATATATGTGCGCGCACGTGTGCATATATGTATGTAAGTAAAGTAAATTGAATATTCAGATGCTTCCTGCACAATGTTTGTACATAAAATATTAAAGTAGTGTCGCAGTGAAGCCTACCGCATCCAGATCAATTTCAGCAATTACAACCTCAACATCCTTCAAGGAAAACTGGGATCCTTGAGCAGCCATATCACCATTTACGATCACACAGGAACATCCATCTGAATTAAGATATTGCAACAACATCAATAAAATTAAAATCTGATGGTTCAATCGAAGATTAATTATTACAAAAACAACAAAGAATGACTACCTAAATAAAGGAATTGCCTGTATTTAAGAAATCAAAGGCATGATGGGAATTAGGAAATGAAAGGACAGTAGTCATTCACAGTTGGCATTCATGCTATGTACCATAATATAGGCGGCCACCATCACATCCTTGATGATTGCTGTACATGTAAACTCCACCCCGATAATAAGTTGCGCCTATAAAAGCATGAAGACGAACATCAAGCTTCCTAAGTTGATGGTGACTCCCACTTGCATTCATAAACACTTCAACTCCATTCAAAGCAAGCTCCGCATGAGGAGGCAAAGGAGTGAACAGTTCCTCGCAAACTTCAGCAGCAACAGCCCTGTCAAAAGTGCACGGAAATTATCAATCAAAGAGCATGAGCTGAAAAGGTTTGAAATGCCCAAAGAATATGAGAATAACTTTCAGATAGGCTATTTATCCGACAAGCCTTAGGGATACAAACATGACCATAATCCCAGTGATTTGATGCTAGCCAGATAGCCATTACAAAATGAATTACACCTCAATTATACTGCAAGTGGCATGTCTACCCTTCCAAATGTAGCATAATAGAACAACCTCGATCAATCTCGGCACTCCTCAATGGCATCTGTTGTCTAAGGGCATTTTCACCCAAAGATAACAAAAACCAAACATGCGATCCAAAATTTTTGCAAAGTTGAAAGAGGAAGACGTATGTTGTAGAGATATGTAATACAACAACAGAGAGGAAACGAATGGGGCAAGCAAATCTGTAACTCACGTGTCCAAAAATTGTATATATCCATATCCAAAAGGAACTGTTTTCTGTGACACAGCCTTGGATATTTCAATGGGAAGCTGAAAGTCATCAAGCTGGTTTTTTTGCTTCCACGGTGTAAACCAGCGAAGTTCCCGGTAATTTCCATCATTCGCAAGCCACATTTTTGGGCGGATCATGATGATTTTCCTGTTCATGCAAAGAACTTGGCAGTTGTAGCGCTCTGATCCTTTAATGATAGGCATACCAAAGCTGCAGAAAATTCCATCAGTCCAGTCGCCAAGTAAAAGGTCCTTCAAGCATTCCCACCTGAAAGAGCACCAAACCCAACATCAACATTAATCGAGAGATGATGTAATCTGGGAAGTGAAATTGTTAAAACGTAATTCCCTCCCTGTACTTCCAAGCAAAAGATTCGGACATTTTATAGGATGTGAACTGTGTCAAAAAGATGCAAACCTTCAGTGCACCAAGTAGACACAGCCAGTAGTGAGTGTGAATGATACCAAAAGGCCGCCAACTTGCAGTCAAAATTCAATATGAGAAGGCAATATATCACCTCAATCTCTATGAACTCCAACTCCACTAAATGAAATTCACAATCCAATGGCAACTTAGCCAATCACCGGCTCTCTTGATGCTACCACGCCCACACATTTCAATCACAAAGTACTCTCTCCCACTGCAACACCACATAATGCCCTAAAAGAATAGAAAAATGCTACTCGACCAAATCAATCCACCAGATGCTACTCACTCTAGGACAATCTACTTCAATCCAAGAACAATCACTCCCTGCAAACTAGAAAACGTTTGTCCGCATAGTTTCTCCAAAAAGGACACGAAAGTGAAGCGACGAGAGGCAAGCAAAACTCACGCGTGAGCGACGGTATCCAGTTCAAGGAAGTGGTCCTCGCAGCCGTAGCCACTAATCTCAAGCTCGGGGCCGAGCCTAATCACCGCGCCGGCTTCCTTCGCTTTGGCAATCGACTCCTTTATGTTCTTCATATTGCAGTCGAAGTCCATGGCCCACTGGTTCAAGTTACACGTCGCCACCTTCAGCAGCCTCATCGTCGAACGCCTCACCCTGCAAGTCTCCGGCGCGGGGACTGAGAGCGGGGAAGAGCTAGGCCACCGACGACCGCACGGCGTGATCGGAAGCTGAGATCTCTCGGCAGAGGTTCGCGATTCGCCTACCGATGTAAGAGAGAGCAGAATCTTGAGGTCTTGCGTTCGGAATGGCGACTTCGGAGATGAAATAGGGGGGATATGTGTGGCGTATTGGAGGGTCCTGGACCGTTGGACGGGTTCGGTTCGCGGGTTTGACACGTCGGATCCTCCGTGGACTTTGGACTCGTGGCCAGTTGTGCGATGGAGAGAAATCCTTTAATAAATAAAAACAGATATTTTTTTTCTCCTACATATTTGATATATCGAAATTTTATTTATGGTTCGACCAAAAAAAATTTATTTATGGAGATCGCTATCCCTTATTTGCATAAATAGAACTTCCTAGCAAAATTCATCTCCAAATCCTAAATTTTCACGTCCATCCAAAAATTACACGAAAACGATAGAAAACAAAACTATCAAAACTTTAAGCAAGATGCGGGAATGAATCTGCGAAAAATTCCATTTGGTTATTTTGATTTCGACGTATGGTTTTATTTTAAATGCATGTGAATGATATTTGAAAAAATATATATATAAAAATGTACGTGGTCATTGGATAAAGCATGAACTGTTTACTTTGAATTTTTATTTTTATTTTAATTAATGACTTGAGCATTAAAGGGCTATGAAGAAAAGGTTGAATATTTCACATGTCTTTGTTTCCTTTCCCTTTTTTTTTTTTTTTGGCAAAAGACTTTTGGCATGAGTTTGGTAAAAGGCTCTAGACCATATGACTTTCTCGGTAAAAAAAGAAGTCGCTTGATGACTGTTCGGGGAGCCTTCTTCGTCCTTGCGCGGAGCAAGCACAAAACAACCTAAGAAATTTGGGCGTTATGCATATTTAACCTAATCCCACGTGGAGTCCAAACGATATGAAAGCCGGTAGTCTATTTCTTATGGACAAACTTTTACAATGGCAAAAAGATGATCGAATATCCACCTATACATTAAGATTAATACTACAAAAAAAAAAAAGAGTAGGAATAAGTGCGTGAGAAGTCCTAATTCCATTTTCGGTTAGGCAGCTCCGATACCATATAAGGGATAGCGAAAATGTGGCACGCTCGGAGTCGCCATAATCGAATTGAAAAACACAATACATGAATTGAGGAAAGAGGATTGATACAAGCTTGGATTGGAGTCCATCATGACTTGAAGCGAAACAACGATGATTCTCGGAACAAGCCTTCCCCTCTATTCCTTTTGAATTATCGTTGGCCAATGAGACAATTATTATTGGAACAAAAATTTATGTTCTGAACTTTTTGAGACAAAAGGTTAGACGAGGGATTTGTGCCTGTTATAAAGGTTTTGGTATAGGCCATCTCATCACGGCTGGGCTTAACTAGACCCACGCTGGCCAATCATTATTATAACTAATTAATAATATGTATCATATTTTAATAGATCAACCCATATATTAATTTTAATTAATGTAGATCACATTAAGATAATTCTAACATAATTGAGTCCTAAAAATTTCAAATTGCAATTAAGTCATCAAACTTGTCAAAAATGCAATTGAGTCCTAAAATTCTTAAAAATGCAATTAAGTTCTAAAATATACCAAAGCGGTGAAATCAAACTTTCTTAATAAATTTAGGATTTAATTGTACTTTCTAACAAGTTTTAGGACTCAATTATACTTCTAATTTAATGCCGATTCTAATAATGCCTTCTAACTAGCCTTGTATTGGTTATTTTGAAGAAGTTAGTCATGATTTTTAGACACAGGGGCAAATTTGAGACTATTGTGAATGTTTGTGATTTTTTTAGAGATAAAAAAAAACTTTCGGAACAGAATTGAGATTGAACCTACAGTAGGGGCTTTTGATATCATTAATTATTATTTCCAAAGAGTTTATTCGCTGACAAGAAAAAAAAACTAGGGTTCTTTTGCATGAGTATTTCTGTCCTAATAAAAAAATTATAGAGAAAGTTTAGAATTTAAAGTAGGGTTTTTTGCAGGAATATTTTTGTCCCAATAAAAATTTCGTGAGGTAGTTTTAAAAGTTACAATACCTCACGCCAGGTTGAGAAAAAAATCATGATTCACCCAAAGTCATTTGTGCTTAAATTTTTCATGTGATAAGAATATTAAGCATAAACGTGAAAAATGCACTACAAAATCTAAGTTGAGGCCTCATTCTTCAATCACTGAGGATTGATTCTATTTTCTTTTTAATAGATGTTGGTGCTCGGTAGGATCATAACTGAAATCCAATTGTGAACCGAACCAAATCGGTTGTTCGATTCTCAAGTGGATCTATGGAACGAGCGAGTAGTTCGCGATTCGTATTTTTCGGAACCAATCCCCAATGGGCAGTTCTCAATTCTAGAGTGAAAATCACCCATCTTGAAACCAATCACCTCTACCTCACACCTAATTCCATAGTGAGATAAAGCGAAGGTATAATAGTACCAAACCCACACCTGAGTTGGGTGCACTAGTCATGGCCATAGGCCAGTTTTGGCTCGAAACCGGCCCGATCAAACTCGAAACTAGCCCGTTGACTAGGCTCATGGTTTGGAACCAGCCCATGGCAATAAGGACTCAGTTTCGGTTCCTTAAAATTTAGAACCGGGCCGGAACTGGTGGTTTGGCAACGGCTCTCAAAAGTGCCATTGCAAAATGTCATTGCTCTTTAAAAAAAATTGTATTTTTTCTTAATCTATGATAAAAAAAAATTATAAATACTCGTTCAATTTTTCATTTTTCGCACAAATTCTCTCTTCATTTCAATTTTCTCAAATTTTCTCTAGCTCTCAATTCTCTCAAATTCTATCTAGCTCCCAATTCTCAATTATGTTCTTGATTCTCTAATTCTCTAATTTCTTATTTTTTTATTTATTATCTCCTTTAATAATTTCCTATTTTAATTTTTTTCATGCCCTATATTTTTTACATTACAATATATTTTTTGTATATAAAAAAATGCAAGTAAAAGCAGGGCTAGTGGTAAAAGTAAGAGCACGATATTAGCCTCATCGTCTTGATTCTCGTGATCATGTAGATTATGGAGTTAATGTAGATGATGAAATCAACATTTTTCCCTAATATAAAGCAAGTCCGTATGCAAGAGAGTTTTCATCTTTCTATCGGGATTGAAAAAATATCAACAACAAAGAAGCGGGAGATTACATCCGACGTATGAAACCACTTAACGAAGATTGAACATTTCAATTAAGATCCAAAAATGTATGAAATAGTTTGTAAACATTGTGATAAAAGATACAAATATACAGGTTGACAAAGATATGAAATATTTAATCAGCATCTTAAAACGAGACATTCAACTGAAGTAGGAATTGACATCAAGCAACAATAAATTTTCGATTACGCCAATCCTAACACTTCTCATTTATTTTATTATAATGAAAAACTTATAAAGAATTAGGTAAATTTATTTCCGTTGAACATTTATTATTTAGTTTTGATGAAAATTTTGATTTTATTCAATTTATACAAAATGAATATGTTCCACAAGCATAATGTGTTCTTAGAAATATATTTAAACATGGAATTACAAATGTTTATGCAAATATTCTTTTTATTAAATTTTAATGGACGCGTGCATATAAGTAGCGATATTTGGAGTAATCATTGGCAAGTTAATTCTTATATGGATATAACATGTCATTAGATAGAGAATATGACTGGAATATTTAAAAAAGACTTATTGCATTTAGAGTTTTTGATGATAGATTTACGGAAAATAATATTTATAGATTAATTAATCAAATTTTAGAAGAATATTATTGCTTAATAAAATTTTTTTGATTGATTTTGATAATACTACGGCAAATACTACTTCAATTGTTGAACTAGAAAAGATTTGTAAACCTGCTTTGGTGGATAAATTTTCACGTTTGATGTGCTTGTGATAATTTAAATATGTGTACAATATGATTTAAAAACTCTGATATTTTTCTCCAATTCAATTTCAATGTTATGAAAACATTCTCAAATAATGAAAGAATAGTTAAAATTTTGTAGAGTAAATGAAAAAAGAAAAATAAAATATTTTCAAGAAATATTCCAAATTGTTGGAATTTTTATTTACAAGTTGCATAGTAAATCTTTTGCATATAAAAATTATTATGTGCATTTATTTAGATAATGTAACTTAAATTAATTTATACCCATGAGAATGAGATAGTAGCAAATTTTTTAGATATTTACAATTTTTTAATGATGCAGACTTATAATTTATCTAGTGTTTATTATCATACTATGCATTTATTTTTAATAAAATGTATTAATATTGTTGGAGTTTTGAAGAGAAAATGAAAATGATGAGAATTTAAGTGGTACTATTAAAAACAATGCGAACAAAATGGCTACATTATTATGGAGAATTTCTATTATTTATTTAGTATTGTATTTTTTATCCATATTATAAATTAGATGGTTTAGATGATATTTGAATACATATTATAAATGTTTACAGTTAATTGATGCGGTAAATATTAGAACTATACAAATAAGGGTTAAAAACATAACAATAGAATTATAATGAATTTTGAGAAATATAATCTACGGGAAAAGGTGGATGTAGGCTCTTCTCAATTCTAGGGACTTATAAGGGGAATATAGGTAAAATTAGTAAAAAGTACTGACTTCTATTGCATAGGCAAAAAAAAAAAAAAAGAAAAGAAGCAAATGGAGCAATCGAAAGTAATTTAAATAAGAAACAGTCTCTCTTTCACAATTACTTCTATTGCTCCATTTGCTTCTTCTTCTTTTTTTGTTTTTTTGCCTATGCAATAGATAGTCAGTACCTTTTACTAATTTTGCCTATATTCCCTTTTATAAGTTACTAAATTGAGATAAGATATCCCTCCCTTTCATCTAGATTGTATTTTCTCAAAATTCATTATATAATTCTATTGTTATGTTTTTTTAACCCTTATTTGTATAGTTTTTAATATTTACCGCATCAATTAATCTGTAAACATTTATAATATGTATTCAAATAACATCTAAACCATCTAATTTATAATTGGATAAAAAAATACAATACTAAATAAATAATGAAAATTCTCCATAATAATGTAGCCTTTTGTTCGCATTGTTTTAAATAGTACCATTAAATTCTCATCATTTTTCATTTTCTTTCAAACTCCAACAATATTAATACATTTTATTAAAAATAAATGCATAGTATGATATAAACACTAGAAAATTATAAGCTGCCTCATTAAAATTTTAAAATATCTAAAAAAATTGCTACTATCTCATTCTCTGGGTATAAATTATTTAAGTACATTATCTAAATTGAATGCACATAATAATTTTTATATGCAAAAGATTTACATGCAACTTGTAAATAAATTCCAACGATTTGGAATATTTCTTGACATATTTTTTTTTTATTTTTTCCATTTACTCTACAAAATTTTAACTATTCTTTCATTATTTGAGAATGTTTTTCATGAAATTGAATTGAGAAAAATATCAGAGTTTTTAATTATATTGTACACATAATTTAAATTATCACAAGCACATCAAACGTGAAAGATTTATCCACCAAAGCAGGTTTACAAATCTTTTCTAGTTCAACAATTGAAGTAGTATTTGCCGTAGTATTATCAAAATCAATCAAAAAAATTTTATTAAGCAATAATATTCTTCTAAAATTTGATTAATTAATCTATAATATTATTTTCCGTAAATCTATCATCAAAACTCTAAATGCAATAAGTCTTTTTTTAAATATTCCAGTCATCATCTATCTAATACATGTTATATCCATATAAGAATTAACTTGCCAATGATTACTCCAAATATCGCTACTTATATGCACGCGTCCATTAAAATTTATATAAAAGAATATTTATAACATTTGTAATTCCATGTTTAAATATATTTCTAAGAACACATTATGCTTGTGGAACATATTCATTTTGTATAAATTGAATAAAATCAAAATTTTTCACCAAAACTAAATAATAAATGTTCAACGGAAATAAATTTACCTAATTCTTTATAAGTTTTTCATTATAATGAAATAAATGAGAAGTGTTGGATTGGCCGTAATCGAAAATTTATTGTTGCTTGATGTCAATTCCTACTTCAGTTTGAATGTCTCGTTTTAAGATGCTGATTAAATATTTCATATCTTTGTCAACCTGTATATTTGTATCTTTTATCACAATTGTTTACAAACTATTTCATACATTTTTGGATCTTACTTGAAATTTTTCAATCTTCGTTAAGTGGTTTCATACGTCGTATGTAATCTCCCGCTTCTTTGTTGTTGATATTTTTTCAATCCGATAGAAAGATGAAACTCTCTTGCATACGGACTTGCTTTATATTAGGGAAAATGTTTGATTTCATCATCTACTTAACTCCATAATCTACATGATCACGAAGAACAAGACGATGAGACTAATTCGTGCTCTACTTTTACCACTAGCCTGCTTTTACTTGCATTTTTTTATATACAAAAAATATATTGTATAATGTAAAAAATATAGGGTATGAAAAAATTAAAATAGGAAATTATTAAAGGAGATAATAAATAAAAAATAAGAAATTAGAGAATTAGAGAATCAAGAACATAATTGAGAATTGGGAGCTAGATAGAATTTGAGAGAATTGAGAGCTAGAGAAAATTTGAGAAAATTGAAATGAAAGAGAATTTGTGCGAAAAATGAAAATTGAACTGTATTTATAATTTTTTTTTTATCATAGATTAAGAAAAAATACAATTTTTTTTTAAAGAGCAATGACATTTTGCAATGGCACTTTTGAGAGCCGTTGTCAAACCACCAGTTCCGGCCCGGTTCTAAATTTTAAGGAACCGAACTGATCCTTATTGCCATGGGCTGTTCCAAACCATGAGCCTAGTCAACGGGCTAGTTCGAGTTTGATCGGGCCGGTTTCGAGCCAAAACTGGCCTATGGCCATGACTAGTGCACCCAACTCAGGTGTGGGTTTGGTACTATTATACCTTCGCTTTATCTCACTATGGAATTAGGTGTGAGGTAGAGGTGATTGGTTCAAGATGGGTGATTTTCACTCTAGAATTGAGAACTGCCCATTGGGGATTGGTTCCGAAAAATACGAATCGCGAACTACTCGCTCGTTCCATAGATCCACTTGAGAATCGAACACCGTTTGGTTCGGTTCACAATTGGATTTCAGTTACGATCCTACCGAGCACCACATCTATTAAAAAGAAAATAGAATCAATCCTCAGTGATTGAAGAATGAGGCCTCAACTTAAGATTTTGGTAGTGCCTTTTCACGGTTTATGCTTAATATTCTTATCACATGAAAATTTAAGCACAAATGACTTTGGGTGAATCATGATTTTTTTCTCAATCCTGGCGTAGAGGTATTGTAACTTTTAAACTACCTCACGAAATTTTTATTGGGACAAAAATATTCCTGCAAAACCCTACTTTAAATTCTAAACTTTCTCTATAATTTTTTTATTAGGACAGAAATACTCATGCAAAAGAACCCTAGTTTTTTTTCTTGTCAGCGAATAACTCTTTGGAAATAATAATTAATGATATCAAAAGCCCTACTGTAGGTTCAATCTCAATTCTGTTCCGAAAGTTTTTTTTTTATCTCTAAAAAAATCACAACATTCACAATAGTCTCAAATTTGCCCCTGTGTCTAAAAATCATGACTAACTTCTTCAAAATAACCAATACAAGGCTAGTTAGAAGGCATTATTAGAATCGGCATTAATTAAAGTATAATTGAGTCCTAAAACTTGTTAGAAAGTACAATTAAATCCTAAATTTATTAAGAAAGTTTGATTTCACCGCTTTGGTATATTTTAGAACTTAATTGCATTTTAAGATTTTAGGACTCAATTGCATTTTTGACAAGTTTGATGACTTAATCAATTTGAAATTTTTAGGACTCAATTATGTTAGAATTATCTTAATGTGATCTACATTAATAAAATTATATATGGGTTGATCTATTAAAATATGATACATATTATTAATTAGTTATAATAATGATTGGCCAGCGTGGGTCTAGTTAAGCCGCCCGTGATGAGATGGCCTATACCAAAACCTTTATAACAGGCACAAATCCCTCGTCTAACCTTTTGTCTCAAAAAGTTCAAACATAAATTTTTGTTCCAATAATAATTGTCTCATTGGCCAGTGATAATTCAAAAGGAATAGAGGGAAGGCTTGTTCCGAGAATCATCGTTGTTTCGCTTCAAGTCATGATGGACTCCAATCCAAGCTTGTATCAATCCTCTTTCCTCAATGCATGTATTGTGTTTTTTCAATTCGATTATGGCGACTCCGAGCGTGCCACATTTTCGCTATCCCTTATATGGTATCGAGCTGCCTAACCGAAAATGGAATTAGGACTTCTCAACTGCACTTATTCCTACTCTTTTTTTTTTTGTAGTATTAATCTTAATGTATAGGTGGATATTCGATCATCTTTTTGCCATTGTAAAAGTTTGTCCCATAAGAAATAGACTACCGCTTTCATATCGTTTGGACTCCACGTGGGATTAGGTTAAATATGCATAACGCCCAAATTTCTTAGGTTGTTTTTTGCTTGCTCCGCGCAAGAACGAAGAAGGCTCCCCGAACAGTCATCAAGCGACTTCTTTTTTTACCGAGAAGTCTATGGTCTAGAGCCTTTTACCAACCAAAAAGTCACACATGCCAAATTTTGCCAAAAAAAAAAAAAAAAAGGAAAGGAAACAAAGACATGTGAAATATTCAACCTTTTCTTCATAGCCCTTTAATGCTCAAGTCATTATTAAAAAAAAATAAAATTCAAAGTAAACAGTTCATGCTTTATCCAATGACCACGTACATTTTTATATATATATATATTTTTCAAATATCATTCACGTGCATTTAAAATAAAACCATACGTCGAAATCAAAATAACCAAATGGAATTTTTCGCAGATTCATTCCCGCATCTTGCTTAAAGTTTTGATAGTTTTGTTTTCTATCGTTTTCGTGTAATTTTTGGATGGACGTGAAAATTTAGGATTTGGAGATGAATTTTGCTAGGAAGTTCTATTTATGCAAATAAGGGATAGCGATCTCCATAAATAAATTTTTTTGGTCGAACCATAAATAAAATTTCGATATATCAAATATGTAGGAGAAAAAAAATATCTGTTTTTTATTTATTAAAGGATTTCTCTCCATCGCACAACTGGCCACGAGTCCAAAGTCCACGGAGGATCCGACGTGTCAAACCCGCGAACCGAACCCGTCCAACGGTCCAGGACCCTCCAATACGCCACACATATCCCCCCTATTTCATCTCCGAAGTCGCCATTCCGAACGCAAGACCTCAAGATTCTGCTCTCTCTTACATCGGTAGGCGAATCGCGAACCTCTGCCGAGAGATCTCAGCTTCCGATCACGCCGTGCGGTCGTCGGTGGCCTAGCTCTTCCCCGCTCTCAGTCCCCGCGCCGGAGACTTGCAGGGTGAGGCGTTCGACGATGAGGCTGCTGAAGGTGGCGACGTGTAACTTGAACCAGTGGGCCATGGACTTCGACTGCAATATGAAGAACATAAAGGAGTCGATTGCCAAAGCGAAGGAAGCCGGCGCGGTGATTAGGCTCGGCCCCGAGCTTGAGATTAGTGGCTACGGCTGCGAGGACCACTTCCTTGAACTGGATACCGTCGCTCACGCGTGAGTTTTGCTTGCCTCTCGTCGCTTCACTTTCGTGTCCTTTTTGGAGAAACTATGCGGACAAACGTTTTCTAGTTTGCAGGGAGTGATTGTTCTTGGATTGAAGTAGATTGTCCTAGAGTGAGTAGCATCTGGTGGATTGATTTGGTCGAGTAGCATTTTTCTATTCTTTTAGGGCATTATGTGGTGTTGCAGTGGGAGAGAGTACTTTGTGATTGAAATGTGTGGGCGTGGTAGCATCAAGAGAGCCGGTGATTGGCTAAGTTGCCATTGGATTGTGAATTTCATTTAGTGGAGTTGGAGTTCATAGAGATTGAGGTGATATATTGCCTTCTCATATTGAATTTTGACTGCAAGTTGGCGGCTTTTGGTATCATTCACACTCACTACTGGCTGTGTCTACTTGGTGCACTGAAGGTTTGCATCTTTTTGACACAGTTCACATCCTATAAAATGTCCGAATCTTTTGCTTGGAAGTACAGGGAGGGAATTACGTTTTAACAATTTCACTCCAGATTACATCATCTCTCGATTAATGTTGATGTTGGGTTTGGTGCTCTTTCAGGTGGGAATGCTTGAAGGACCTTTTACTTGGCGACTGGACTGATGGAATTTTCTGCAGCTTTGGTATGCCTATCATTAAAGGATCAGAGCGCTACAACTGCCAAGTTCTTTGCATGAACAGGAAAATCATCATGATCCGCCCAAAAATGTGGCTTGCGAATGATGGAAATTACCGGGAACTTCGCTGGTTTACACCGTGGAAGCAAAAAAACCAGCTTGATGACTTTCAGCTTCCCATTGAAATATCCCAGGCTGTGTCACAGAAAACAGTTCCTTTTGGATATGGATATATACAATTTTTGGACACGTGAGTTACAGATTTGCTTGCCCCATTCGTTTCCTCTCTGTTGTTGTATTACATATCTCTACAACATACGTCTTCCTCTTTCAACTTTGCAAAAATTTTGGATCGCATGTTTGGCTTTTGTTATCTTTGGGTGAAAATGCCCTTAGACACAGATGCCATTGAGGAGTGCCGAGATTGATCGAGGTTGTTCTATTATGCTACATTTGGAAGGGTAGACATGCCACTTGCAGTATAATTGAGGTGTAATTCATTTTGTAATGGCTATCTGGCTAGCATCAAATCACTGGGATTATGGTTCATGTTTGTATCCCTAAGGCTTGTCGGATAAATAGCCTATCTGAAAGTTATTCTCATATTCTTTGGGCATTTCAAACCTTTTCAGCTCATGCTCTTTGATTGATAATTTCCGTGCACTTTTGACAGGGCTGTTGCTGCTGAAGTTTGCGAGGAACTGTTCACTCCTTTGCCTCCTCATGCGAGCTTGCTTTGAATGGAGTTGAAGTGTTTATGAATGCAAGTGGGAGTCACCATCAACTTAGGAAGCTTGATGTTCGTCTTCATGCTTTTATAGGCGCAACTTATTATCGGGGTGGAGTTTACATGTACAGCAATCATCAAGGATGTGATGGTGGCGCCTATATTATGGTACATAGCATGAATGCCAACTGTGAATGACTACTGTCCTTTCATTTCCTAATTCCCATCATGCCTTTGATTTCTTAATACAGGCAATTCCTTTATTTAGGTAGTCATTCTTTGTTGTTTTTGTAATAATTAATCTTCGATTGAACCATCAGATTTTAATTTTATTGATGTTGTTGCAATATCTTAATTCAGATGGATGTTCCTGTGTGATCGTAAATGGTGATATGGCTGCTCAAGGATCCCAGTTTTCCTTGAAGGATGTTGAGGTTGTAATTGCTGAAATTGATCTGGATGCGGTAGGCTTCACTGCGACACTACTTTAATATTTTATGTACAAACATTGTGCAGGAAGCATCTGAATATTCAATTTACTTTACTTACATACATATATGCACACGTGCGCGCACATATATATATGTATATATAAATACTTATTAGTTGCAGATGCTATTGTCAGGCATATTTACACATAGCCTATGAACTTGACTCTCTGCGCATGTGCGCGCAAGGGTGGGCCTTTTTTTTTGGGTGGGTTGGGGGGGGGTGGGGGAAGTTGGGGGTGGGTGGGAAGAGATAGTATTGCCTTTGATAGGCTAGTAGATTTGATTCAAGGTGTTACTTTAGAAACTCGTAGTATTTTAGACAAAATCTTTCATTTTGATTGGGGAAGAGTGTCTTGTATATTACACTGAAGCCATTGGCCAAATGAAAGACACAAGAGACACTGTAAAGGGTAGGAGCTGCGATCTCTGACTAGATGACATGATCTCTGGCCTTCTTTTTGTTAGTTGATTATAACTTGTGTGGCAGTCGGCAAATGCATGAGTCCAGAAATAGACGAATTTAATAGACTTCGCACTATTGATGTTTGGATTTTATATGCTGTAACAAAAGAATTCTTTTAATCACGAGGGAAAATGGTTATTCACTGATATCCTGCGTAATTGATGTTAACTTTTAAATGGATTTAATAGATTCTTCAACTTGTGAGATTGATGGCAGGTTGCTAGTTTTAGAGGATCTATTAGTAGTTTCCAAGAACAAGCAAGTGCTAAGACTAAAGTTCCATCAGTAGCAGTGCCTTACAATCTTTGTCAATCATTCCATCTTCAATGTGCCTTTCAGGTCCGCTAAAGGTGAGTTCTCTTTAAGAAATGCTTGTACACATGCTTTTCTCATTCAGACCTGGCCTTTAACCTCATATTTCTTTGAATGATTGG
>JAGVVM010004270.1:0-32674 GCA_019149425.1 Psidium friedrichsthalianum
GCTTCTATCTTTTACTTTCACAGAGGACAATCATGCTAATTTTTCACCTCAATCCGGATCCTCGAAGCCTTTGTATTGAGTATTTTATGTTGCACCATTGCATGAGCACTTCACGCTCTCCTTTCTACAAACGCTGCCTTTAAACAGTCGTTTGTGGTGATTGGAGAACGACCTCAAATCCGGAGAAATCAAAAGAATGTTTTATTGAGTCAATTTTATGCTGCACATGAGCAAATTCACGCTATAGCCCTTACTACAAAGACTTGCTGTAAAAGTCTTGGACGATCTTGATTGATTCTGTCTGATAAAGCATGTACTAAGATTGGCAGTTTAAAATTTGTCGTACGAGTTGAAGATCTTCCTGGCAAAGCACTTGGCCAATGGCACGACAAAGGAATCCCTCCATTATTCTAATTCACAGCACACATTTGAATCATTACGAGTCCCATAATTACAGAGAATCCAGAGGTGCTTTCTTCCTTCTGTACTTTTTTTTCTTTTGGTGCCGACAGCCAACATGGAGGATAACATGATTTTGAGTTGCGTGTTTGCCTCTTCTAATCTCCGTGAAACGAATGAATTGACGTCGTATTGGTTGGCCTGTCAGATGGCCACTTTATCAGCAACTAGGTAAAAACCCCAGCTCGCAACTGTAAGTAATCTCATAGGAACGAGCACAGCTGATGACTGGTCAACTGTTCAGTGAATAAACATGTTTCATACCGTCGGACCCACTCAGGATAAATTCTAAGTGCTCTAATTCGAACTCCGCTACATCAAATTTGCTGCTCAAGCAAGTTGATGCAACCGTGACCCTATCTCCAGGTTAAGTAGCGATGCATGTCGAACATGCATTGCTTCCTGTGCTGACTTGAACCACGTACTGAGGTTGACTCGTGCTATAGACTAGAGGCGCTGAAAGACAAGAACTAGAGTTCAATTACAATTCTAAATATATAAGCATTGCATAATAACAAAAAATAATTCTCGAGTTCTAGCTTATTTATCTCTTCAGTTCACAATTGCAGAATTTTCTGCATTATTGTGCACGTAGACATGACAAAGTGTACAAACTCCGAAAGTCTGGATGAGAGTCAACCCACGATGAATTTCCAATTAGTTTAACAGGCATGGCCAAGAGCAGCATCTTACATTTCCCATCCATCGGTCAACAGCTGGCACCTCATTGAATTCGTTCAGTCACCTTCTTGTCTACATTAGAAGTAATAAGACTATGAGCTTGAATGCCAAGGTGCCATAAAAGATCGGTTTTATGAAGTTCCTCCTCTAGAGAGGCAATCAGATTGTGAGTTTTTGGATGAGTAAAAAAGATGGGCAATATCCTATCCATGTAAACGGTCCAATGAACAATGTTAATTCAAATCAGAATATGCAATACAGAAGAACAAGAAGTGTCCAGCGATGAAGCTAAAAAAATTTCAGCATGACCTCTTCTACAAATATTAACAGAGAGCAGGAGGCATTTTGTCTGCCTCACAAAGTGCAGGCTGATGAGACTGAAAATCACATTGACTATAAACAATGCATTGTAATTTAAATGACACTGAACCAAACATGATTAGCCCAATCATCTCTGAGGAATCATCATTAAGGACAATGAAGAGGATATGTTAATCTAATTAAAACAAACAGAAGTATTCCAATTTACGAAAATCAGATTATCTGTAATATAAATCTCCGTCGATAGATTAATCACACATGGTTACAACATGCATGGTAAAAAAGCAAGTGAACCTGCAATTTTGAACAGGTGGTTAAAATGGAGATTAGGAACGGAGGAGTCACCAGCAAAATCATGCCTCAAGTTTCCATAAAACAAAAGCTGACGAAGCCAGCAAGCTAGAACTTAAAATAGGTCAACTCTCATACAACAAAAGACAGGTCAAGAGTGTCTCAAAATCAGTACCTTTTCGTTGATTCTTATACTCCATCCATCGCTTTTGGGTCCATAAGCAGGGTCTGCAACAACATAAGGTGGTGGGACCATAGCACTTTTCAACAGAGGAACTCTGTCTGTGGAGAATTCATCATCACTGTCATAGTTTTGATGCGGCCCAAGAGCTTTGAGTACCATTGCCAATAGGATACATAGTCCCTGAAACAAAAGGATGAGAGAGTCAAAAGAGGTCAAAGAAATCAAAAGCAAATCAAAAAAAAAAAATTGTCCACTTGTATTTCCTCATATGCGCAGGGTTGGCAACACGCATGTTAATTATCACTCAGCTAATGACATGTTGATAAAAATTGCTTGAAGAATTGTCTAAAGACCAAAGAGTAACTGTAACCATGAAAAACAGAAGAAGAAGAAATTTGCACCATCTTCAAAAGTAAAGCAGATTACAGGTCTAATATTCACAATACCCAAGAAGCTACTAATTGAACTGTCATAAGGAATCACTGCACTTTACTCAACTCAACTACAGAAATAAATGCAATTTTGAACCAAGGTATAAAAGAAACCTTGACTACTCTAAACCCACTATGGGATGTACCTTACTCAACTCAACTACAGGATTGAATGCAGTTTTAAGGCAAGGTATAAAAGAAACCTTCGGTCTACTCTAAACCCGTAATTTAATGCTAGTGCATGTTAAAATTTCATGAACTTAGGAGGTATAATACAACAGGCAAATGTCTAGGGAACACACTGGAATTACTGAAACATTCTCTGTTACTTTAATCAAATACTATCAGAATTGCTGGTGCAAACATCCGAAAGTTCAATATAACCAGCGTAACTCTTTCAAGTTGCTGGTGCAAACATCCGAAATTTTGGGTTAATCAAGGAAGATTAAGTGCACCTGCCAAAAAAAGGAAGATAAAGAGCAATCAACTATATTGCACCACAATCCTCTCGTTTTCCTCTAGTTCAACACCTCATAGATGTGAGCATGGCAGGAAGCCCTAACCACGGAAATCAACGAAGTCGACGAACATGCTTAAAACAATTGAGATTTATTTTCTACAAGAAATTAGAAAAAGACTAGAGTAAAATTTTTAAAACCTCACAATTGCAGGAAAAGAAAAGGCCATCCTCTAAACAAAGTAAAAGAATGACTTGTTTGATTGTCAACTTCCGCTTCACAGGTTCAACTTTAGACAACGCTATCAAGTGAAGCCCACTTTGTCATATATAATAAATAAATCAAGGAGAGAAAAAACCAATTAACTTCATAGTCCCACAAAGAATGAAAAAAAAAAAAAGTAAAGGAAGAAGAAGCATCAACAGTTCAAGCAATAGCTCAATGCTAAAAACATGCTCAAGCACACCTACCTGGATAGATACAATTGACAGGCCTATCCATTTGCACATCTCAAAGTTTGACCTGACAAACTCTTTCAAGATATCAAAGTTCCCAGTAAGATCCTCTGGAAAGTCCTGTCAAAATGTCAAGCTTAAAAGTACATGATCCAAAGCAGGCTTTGAGATACTAAATCATCAAGTACTTTACAAAGAACAGCTTCTTAATGTACCTCTTCCCAGTCACGATTCAGAAAGACGTCAACAGTTACTGCAGCTTCCAGAATGAGAAGCAAAAAGATGAAAAGCATATACTGCACAATCAAATATAAACGATGAATTTGTATTGTGAAGAGTACCAAGTATAAGTGCTAAAGTAGGATACCAGGAATGGCACAAATTTTCAACAGTGGAAAAAAGTCCAATTATGCTCCAAAATTACAGGTCCACTCCCCGTCCAGAAGTTAGATGCTAAAGCAAAGTTACCAGGTAAAGGCAACAGCCATTTGCAGTTTCGGCAGCTACATGTCCAGAGCATGTGATCACACACAAAGTAACTCCAAGACCAAGAAAAGTATAAACGAACCTGCACAGAGATGATCCGATAATTCTACATTTATCACGACAAATGCAAGGGTACTATTCATGGAAAAGAAAGACTACATAGCAAGTATTAAAACTGGTAAGAAATGTGGTGTAACACCTTCCTCACACTACAGCCTTTGTTTTTTGGTGTTTGCTCCGCGGGTTTTGTGGTGTTGTTGGGTTGGGTTTGGGTTGGGGGGGGGGGGGGGGGGGGGGGGGGGGGGAAGGGTTACTACGTTGAAAGGCAGCAGATTTAGCAAGAATCAAAACATAATTGCCAAAATGCACATATGGCAAAGTGATTTCACTGCACTTTCCATTTTCTAAAGGACAACGTGACACGTCTGTAAGTTTTACAATTATGCCACCATATTTTCAGCATAAATGGAGGGTCAGAACTCCATATAACACATACTGTTTCTTCAGCTGTTAAAAGTAAAACAAACAGTGTCTCTCCGCTCCCTTCAACAAACAACAGCCCTGTCCCTGTAAGTGAGATCCTTTTACGCTGTGGAAATTCAATTTTCAACATGCTATTCTATGCTATACTAGCCAAAATGAAAAGCCTCTCAGCAAGGTCTGCCAGTGTAATACCCAGACAAATGAATACATGGCTCATAACGAACTGAAAAGTATCCAGCCTCCAAAGTTACCATCTTTTAAATTGCCTCTCCCCACCCCCACCCCTGCCCCCACAATCATTACTATACTGCCACAAAGCCCACCCAGAAAAAAGATTAAAGTGAGGAAGTAACGTGAAAGAAAAAGTACACGTGAATCGTCCACTCAAAACTCACACAACAAGATCTCAAGTTCACGTTTTGCTGCAAAAGCAGAATGGACCTCATCAAAGTTGACAATATATAAATCGCTTTAATGCGAAACTCGATCGCCACCAAAAACTCAGCCAACTTCTTCAACATGACGCTGCAACTTCAAACTTCAATTGGGAATGCAGAGCTCGCCCGGAAATCAAAATGAATTCCTCCTTTTTCCCCATTTAAGTAACCAAAAAGAAATCCATTTTCTCAACCAAAATGACGAAATTACGCATTTCCAACAGAGCCTCAGCAATCAAGCGCACAGAAAGAAATCATATCCATTTACTCAGAAACAAATAAAAGCAAATGAGGTGAAAGAGCAAGAAATGACAAACCAAGGGGCGGGCTGAGCAGAATGATCGAAATCAGACATGTGCCTCGTCCAAACCCTCATCATCCAAACGGCGTACAGAATCATGGCGATCCCGACCATTCCGATCACGGAATTTACCAACTTCAGAATCGATTGCGTGCAACTCTTCACCATGCTCCCCATCGTTCAACGCCGAGAGAGGGAGAGACAGAATTCTCAATTGAGGATTGAGCTACTCCTGAATCCTGATCAGAGACACGGGCTTCGGCGCGTCAATCACACGCGATGGAGACCATGAATCTGACTGCCCAGGAGGGACGACATGTCGATTCGCTGGATTCTGTTACTTCGTTTCCGTTCTCGCTAAGGCAAGGTTAAGGATCCCCAAAGGGCCAAAAAAAAAAAAAAAGACATTTTTACACGACTTATGTCGTTTTCTAATTTAGCTCGATGTGCCCATCGTTGGTTTACTGACGTCGGATTGCTCCAAGAGCAAAACGACGCAGATATCCGTCCAAAATATCGTCGGTTTTGCCCTTTTTACGAGAATCATATGGTTGATTTTCATATTTCTTTTTCCACAACGACCCTTTGAATGATGGCGTGGATGGTTCATGAATTTTCTCGATCCCTATAGTATAGAATGAGATTTTGAACTTTATTATAAAGATCAGAAAACGATAATTTCTTCTTTAGTAAAAGGATCAGGAGGGGGAGAGAGAGAGAGAACGAGAGATGGGCAGAGTTGGGCATAAGCGGAATCGGTGGGATGTCGCTGCCGTGTGCAGGCGAGCTCACAACCTCGTGTCAACCTGTACATGGAGGAGACGTGGAGGATTGGATGAAGCAAAGTTGCAGAATTGTGAAGCCACAAATCGTGTTTGGTTCAGCAATGGCCTTATGTGTCCATATAAAGTGAACTAAAATCGCTCGGTCCGATCTCCATCGAACAAGAAGCGATTTGACTATTGATATGACTCCACCGGCGTCTCAACTTCGAATCTGAATCCATATTGAATCTTATCAATGTGAACCTAAAATTTCAAATGATTAAAGAGTAGGTTTAATGGCGACTCAACACTAGACGAAGCTTCCCTTGCCTATCCTCAGATATGAGGCAAGGGCCCAGGGAGAGTGCTTCCTTTGCCCACAAATATTAGGCAAGAGCACCTGCGCTCGCGGGTCACTAATCTTGTCGGCAATGACGAGGCTGATATTTGATGTGCATTGTTGTCTCTCGCCCCGTTGATGTAGTGAGACTGGAGGTGCTATTCTCTTCGTGTTGTGACGGTCTGAACACTCGCATCTGTAGATGGTGGACAGCAACCTCTTCCATCCTCTTATAAGCGTGCTCTTTTTTTGATCCATTTCCTTTTTTTTTTTCATGAAATAATATTCATCTCATAGTTTAAGCTTCAAGTGCTAAATAAGCATCACATAAGACGTTCGAGTGGCAATTGACAGCCATTTGACTACCATATCAACATATGCTATTGAGAATATGGCGAAATGAACATTCAACAAACTGAAAAAGCTCAATGATGCAATTTCTTTGAGAAAAATCCAAGAACAACATTGCACAAATCGAGAAGATTCTATAACTTAATGTCATTATCCCTAATACCTTTCAAAAACTTTGCTTTGAAAAAAAATAAATAAATGTAAATTTACATGTCAACTTACTTTAACTAGAAGAGCGACGCAAAGGAGTTAATTAAATACCACAGTATTGTGCAAATCGATCGCACATGCACGAGAGAGAAAGGACATACATCGAAAGTGCAGGTAGTTATACTCTTTTCAGTATAAGAACATTTAAACTTGTAATGTACGATATTACCGGTGACGCAAATGCCAAATTAATGACCATGTCAACGAGCTCATGCACATTTTCGAGGGAAGATCGATAATGAGAAAATTCGATCGGAAGAAGAAATTAAAGCTCAGTGGTCTTTGTCCCAATCGATAACATTGCATGTGCATTCAATAGTTTTTCTCAATCAGTTGGTAACTTAGGAGTCTGAGACGATGAAGACATCGTTTTGGGACAGTGAATCAGTCCGCATCAAAATCCAAGAACATTCGGTAGGCATCGCGGTCCGAAGAGTAGTAACCTCGGATCAAGGTGTCGACCTGGAACCCTAATTTCTTGTACAGATCCATGGCGGGAGCCCTCAGGGGATCCACGTGAAGCGAGACTCTCTGTACTTTCCTCTCTCTGCACTTCTGAATCGCCGCTCGCAGCAACGACCCTCCATGCCCTCGCCTTTGACAGCTCTCTTTCACTGCAGCGACATTCGCATTTCCATAATAAGATTGAGACCCCACGTAAAAAGAGAACGGAAGGCAAAAAACGAATGTGCCCGCCTCTTCTAGGACTTCCGTCGAACAGGTGACGGGCAATGGGGGGATGACCAGGAAAAAGGTAAGACCAAAAATTTTTTTTTTTTTTTTATCCCGAAAAGAACCTGCGAGCTTGGTGATGGAGGCGCACAGCGCAGAAGGCCAAGTGTACATGACATAGCCCGCGACTTCTCCGTCCAGTTCCAAGTAAAGCAACCCGGTGTTCTTCTTCCTCAGCTCCTCCTCGAACGATCTGGCCAGAGACTCGTGCTTCGGGAACAATTTCTTCTCTATTTTCGCTACTTCACTCAATATCTTGTCCCAGTTGTTGTTGGGGTTGGAGTTCCTCTTTAGCTCCAAGATCTCCCCTTTCGCCGCCATCGACGGTGGTTCCCCCAAGACCTGTTTGGGCTGCCCCTACTTTTTTGACAAACAGTTCCAGAACTTCAATTTGGAGCGCATTTAGCATCGCCAAGCTGGCGAGTAAATTCACGCCTTGAGCTTAGTAACTTCTCATATAAAAACTACAATCACCAATAAAATTAATTGAATTGTAGAATTATATTCCCGCATTGTTTGTCCGTTGCAAAAATTGTCACTTTCTCTGTCTCAACAATTCTGGAAAAAGAAACTCCAAATCGACAACAAAGACAAGAACCAACCCACACTCGCAAAGCTTCTTCCTCTCGATTTGATTCAAATTCTCTTGCGGAGTTGGCGGATGATGCTAGTTCGTCCACCAGTTGCTTATCTCAATCCGATCATTTTATGCAGAGACTGGGGCAAATCTCTGACCGCATCACCCTCGCCATGCCCTCTTCTCTTCCCTGCCAAGTTGAGGCCCTCGGCTTCTCCGAAACGTCGTTGTTCCAAGAACGAGAACACCCATCAAGCTTCATTTCAGGTAGAATAGCTTTTGCTAGTTCCTCTGCTTTTTCTATACCTCTGAAAGCTTCTCCCTTCGAAATGAAATTGACCTGGATCGTTCATGGGTTTTCCGGATTTTTTACATGAGAATGATATTTATCTGGTTGTGTGTATGCGTTGGCAAAAAGGAAGCGAATTGTGCTTAATTTCTGTCTAGCCTTAGCTGGTTGTTATTGAAACGGGGTGGTTGACTGTGATTTTGCAGGGTTTTCCGGCGCTGGCGTCGGATGTTCCATGGGACGGTGAGTGTGTGTGGAGCACATTTGCGTTTTACTTGCTCAGTCTACATATTCCTCTGAGTTTTGGAGGTCTGTCCGTGGTTGCCCATGTGCTTCGCCGGCCTGCTCTTGATCCACAGACAGAGGTTAAGCTTCATTTTCAAGCTTTCTTGCAGAATTTGTTTGATTCTCCACCACTTGTGTGCATGATTGATCACCAGTTATTGTCAACCGCTTGTGTCGTTTTTGAGTATTGCATATCAAGAACTTTAAAATGCTTTATTGGAGGAACCTCTTTCGCTCCCTCAATGATGGTCATCTTCCCTTCCTGTCGAATACACCCGTTAGTGAATTGTATTCCCCTACAAGACTTGCAATGGTTACACGCCTTACATGTAAATCCATTTTCGCATGTATGACGTGGAAACGCTTCATTTGGTGCCACCAATGGTGACACTTAAAAGAAGGTCTGTTTGGAACTTGGATGCTGTCTGTGACCTCACAGGATATGAAGTTAATTACTTCAGTGCTGTCGCGAGGTGAAACTCAGAGATATAGTTATCCTCTCCGATGACCTGAATAGCTTCCCAGATTTTGGTGATGGATCGATTCTGGATTCATCCAAGCACATTAACTGTAACATCGTTTCTTTTTACTCCTCACAAACACAGATTGATAATTTACTGCTCAAGTATGTTGTATACTGGTCAGAAGTTTCATTTGTGTGAGTTCAATATGAATCGTCATCATATCAAGCTAAGGTTCTTCGACAATTTTTTTGGCCCAAATTTCAACAAAATCTGTTTGCTAATGATGTTGGAACGGTTATCTGTATTGATGGTTTGCTTGACCCCTCTCTGCTTATACTGCAGGCTTTGTCACTACTTGGAATTCAGGTCTTTGAGTTCATTGGAACTGTTTGCCTCCTTAAGTCCACTGCCAAGCCCCGATTTAAGTTGATAAGCCTCTTCAAAGGAAACAGGTTATCGAAGGGGGCGAAAACATGGGTGGCCTCAGCAGTAGGATTCTGCTCTCTCATCTTTTTGGTTTTCCTCACGTCATTCCTCGCCGATAGAGTAATTGGGCCTAAGGTTGGTCTCATGAGCATAGTACTTGCTATTTCTCAATTTCAAGTAAAATGTACTCTTGCGAGCTAGCATAAAGACTGTTGCTGTTTTCTTCTTTTGTTGCCTACAAGATTGATCCATGGAGTGTTCGGCAGACTTCATAAAGAGAAATGGGATTATGCTGATCAATAATGTTTGGTAGACAGGTCCTGTTTTAAATTAGAAGAAAGATTATTTGCAATCACCAGTTCTCTCGATTTCTCTGACATTTCTTTCTTTGGGACAATAAACTTGAACTACCTCTCTTGGTTTATCCATTTCTATCCGATTGAAACTCTTCAGCCATGTGGTCATGATTTATGTTGGAAAGCACTAAGGTTGTCCATTATGGGGTGGATGTAGGGATCAGCTGCCCATACGTCAATCAATTTCGAACCTGGCTTGTGAAAACAGCAATGTCTTTTTTTTAAAACCAATAAGAAGTTGGCTATTGTTGCTGAACTAGAATGTAGTGTATTCAGAAGCAATTCCAAGGCAAAATTGTCTTATTTAGCAGGATGATTGGCGACTGTGACAAAGTCTTTATCACTACAGGGAATTAAGTCTGGCAAATAGATTGTGTTGTATTACTTAACCCTCGAAATCTCTTGAGCAAGGTGTAAGTTTAAGCTTGTGGCTCGTTGTGGCATGTAGTTCAGCGGATTTTCTTCCGCCCAACTGGAATTTTGCTCTTTTTTCCATGTCCGTGGATCATAAAAACATGCCTCCAGCATTTACTATGGTTAACTTTCCATCTTAATTCTCTAAGATATGATCTTATCCTTTGATGGTAACTTTCTTCTCTCATGTATGCGCTTGTAGGCCGTCAACAGTCTCATACTCAAGGAGATCCTTCTAAGCAGCGACATTTCAAGAGCGGCTTGTGTTCTTGTCTACTGCATCATCACCCCTTTGTTGGAAGAAATTGTTTACCGGGGCTTTCTGCTGACATCGATCTCATCCACGTCGAAGTGGCAGCAAGCCGTTCTCTTGAGCTCCGCTATCTTTAGCGCCGTTCACTTCTCGGGCGAGAATTCCTTGCAGTTGTTCGTCATCGGGTGCGTTCTCGGCTGCTCTTATTGTTGGAGCGGAGACTTGGGTACGTCCTTCCTCATTCATTCCTTGTACAACGCACTGATACTCGCGATAACATACACATCATGAAAGATTTTGATTGATATGGATTGGCTTTTACGTTTTATTGTTCCGCTTAATGAGAACTCCATGGCCCGCGTGCTTTGACTTCTTGAAGATACAAAACACTTGAAACCTACGCAAATGCAAATGTTGACACGTGAATATACATATCATTCTCTCGATGACATATGTGAAAATTCGAAAAGAACTCTTTCTTTTGGTGAGAAAGCACCTTTCTTGCTCTAAAATAAGTGGAATTAAACAGGTAATTAGATTAAGTTAGAAACTCATGTGCATAACTCCGGGTATCTTACTAATCGATTTTTTGAGTTTCCTTGCTGAATTGCTTCGCGACAAAATATCTTTCACCGAAATTTGTGTTTTAGCTTTTAAATGTGATAAAGGATTTTGTGATAATTTTGAACGAGAGAATTTCAGATAATCAAAAAAATCAACGCACGAAACTGTATAGAATCCAATAGAATCATACAAATATTGTTCCGACCAGAGTTCGACTCTATGGTTAGAGTCTATAAGTACAAATTCAAAGGAATCGATAAAGGTAAATTGAAAGAAAATGCACAAACGTGAACCAAACCTGAGTTTCATTCGATGGTATGATTTGGGAAGTACAGTTTCCTTCAAAGATAACAAACCAATGCGCTCAAAACAGTGTTGGAGTTTGACTCGATGACAAAGCCTTAAATACGCTTTGATGATGCACCAGAGTTCAACTCGATGGCATAATATCTGGAATAAAAACAACGTTGGAGTCTAACTCAACGATAAGAATCTGAAAGTTACAGTTAAGGAATGTAGATGTAATACAAAAAATAATATAAGATAAATTTGTTGATTTGTTCGGAAGCTTTATGGATACTTGGTGATTTTTATAATGGTTGAAGTGGTAATTGCTCCTCAGCAATTATAATCTGAACGCTCCGACAATTACCACCTTCCATAGTGTTTTGAATTTTTTCTAACCCAATCTTTGAGCAGTTATTCGACTCTAGATAACTGATAATGTTGGCGCTTGTTTTCGATTCCCACGTGTGTCGACTTTGAAGTTTGACAATCCATAAATGTCAATGAGACTCTTACTAGTTCCCTCTCGATCGTGAGGAGTATATTCACACCCCCAACATTTTGCGGATTCCTCAACATATTATTAAGGATTGTTTTGTCTTAAAACTATCCTCCTGCCATGAGATTCAAGAAAATAGCTTTCATATACTTTGGCGGTCCTTGAAAATACCTTGAATTCGGCGGGACTGTTACTTATCGACGCTCAATTTACTAATGGGTTTGATGGTTTATTCAAATGATGCCCATTGGTGCCATTATTTGTCTGCACGAGCTTTCCTTATTCTCTATCGACATACCTTTTCCTTCCATGTCTATTACGTGTGTCGACTCGTCACGTGTTTTGCACGTGTGTCGATCTCTCATGTGATCGGCACACATTAACCTCTCATAGTGCTACACGTGCTTCGGAGGGCAAGTTATTTTGAGCGTCGACACGAGTTTTTGTTTTTCATGAGTCCTTCGAAAGAATCATGTTTGAAAAGGTACCAGCAAGATTCGTAGGCTACACTGTGAATGCTCCAGATGGGATGTTGTCCCAAAAATGTCAGGCTCCATGATAGGCCCCTGTCTATACACCACTCTGGAAGAGGATGTGCTTTGGTTGATTGAAGCTTGTGACGGTTTCCTGTAAGCATTTGAAAATATGAATCTCGATTTCAGTCAACTCGGATCTTTGACTATAAAGGCTCATTGTATGGCTAGTTTAGGAGCAATTCCAGCTGGTTAACGATAATGATCTCCACTAATCACGATTAGCGTCACATGACGGTGCTGGTTTGTGCCCTTCTTTTTTCAGCTAACTTCTTGCATTTCCGCGCTCAATTGACGGAAGGGACGACGAATGATCAACGTCGAAGCTTCAAATTCAAATCCGGGCCTCCAGCTTTTTCACAAGTGTCGTTAGTCTTCTAACATGTTGAATAATTACCACGTATTCGACAGGCACCTATACAATTACCACGTCTTAACTTTTCATAGGTGCCTGTTGAATAATTACCACGTCTTAATTCAAATCATATGACCACAGGTGCACGCACAATTTTCGTGTTTTCGAACGCGTCCATTTTCTCGTATTTTTAACCAATTAATGTTTCGAAATTTGAAATGATGGTGCTTGAAAATAATACCCGTTCGCTTCGTACTAGGCCAAAGGGTGGGCCCAAGGGACAGCGTGGGCTTCCCCCGAAAGAAAGCGACATTGGTGGTCCACATGGGACCTACGATTCGCGACCGCCCATCGTCCCCCTTCGGAAGAAGAAGATACTTCCGCGCCCCGCAATCAACGTGTCCCCTCACCAAGACGCGATCTCCCGATCCCCGCCCCCACCCGATGTCCTCCACGTGTCCGTCTGAGCTGGACCGCACCATGGGAGCCCTCAAAATTTCAACGGCTACATACAAAAGGAAAGGAAAGAGAGGGCTAGGATCCAGCGTGGCGCGACACACGTAGAGCTCGCGTCCGCTCGGCTGTGCAATTCGTTCAGAAAAGAAAAAGGGCCTTCACCTATAAAAGCCGAACCTTGAAGATTCGCATCGATGATCAGACTTGTGGTACTGCTCTCTCTGGGTGTCGCCGTCTCCCAGAATCTTCTTTGCGCTCTCGCAGAAGGAAGACAGCCATGGCGGGTTTCGAGGACCAGGTGAAGGAGAGAGCGAGGGAGCTCACGGTCCTGTTCAAGAAGGGGTTCAAGATCGTGGGGGATTCCTGCAAGAAAGGCTGGTCCAAGGTCAAGAACATCCGGCGCTGATCCCCTCTCGCGCCCCCACCTCCATATGCAGCCTCGTCTCTCCTCGCCCTTAACATGTTTTCCTTCCTTTCTCTTTTGATTTCTATCATGGGTTTTGATTCTTTCTATGTAAAGATCTAGCCTTTCTGTTTACTGTTTCTTTCCTTCTGTTTTATAGGCCTCTCTCTTGCTTTTCCTTTTGGGGCTGGGTAATAGTGGTAGGAGCCCTCTTTGGTCATCAGATTAGATCTGCTCTAGACTGCTTTTGCTTTTGCTTTTGCTTTTGCTAAAAGTGATGATTTTCTGAACGACTCTCTAGTTGTATTGTGATTGAAGCTTGATACGATCGATATTGTTCGCTGTGTTTGCTCTGGGTATATTCGCCCCCTGTTTCTCTCTGTTGGCTGGATACAAGCGGGGATCCATATCTTCATGTGAACGAAGAACGGTGAGGGGATGGCGAAAACATTCCGCCGACTCCCGCTGGTGGATTTTGGTTGTCGACAGAAATTCAAGGTTCAGAGTCTTGATGTCGTCACTGTAGTGGTGGTAGGTAGGCCTTTCTGGTGGTAGGTAGGCCTTTCTGCTTCCTCGAACCATCTCTACTTCCTAACCCCTGGGCGCATGCGCAGGAGACGACCCTGATCTTTCGTTCACGCATCTGAGATTCATATCGAGATTCCAATTTTTTGCAAAGGACGTACAACATTCGGACAGCGTTCTTCTGTTTTCTCTCGAAAAATTTAGCTTCCGAAAAAACTGAAGATATTGACAAAACGCGTTAGGTAATTCTGCTATTTGCTTTAATCATAAAATCTTCGTCGGTCCAAAGCCAAAAAATCGAGGAGAAGAATCCCTTGGGAGATGCGCAAGAGAAATTGGAGAAGCAGAATATATTTTCTTAGAATTTTCTAGAAGACGGAGAATTGGAGCGTAAATTGAAATTGAAAACGGCAGTTCGATAAGAAAAATAATATTAATTCTCAGTAGTTGGTAGAAGCTTTTTCTTATTTTGATATCGGAGCAAAAGTTAGTGAATTTTTATGAAATAAAAAAATAAATTCTAATCGAAAAAAATGCTGTTTATGTATCATAATGTATATTTTTTAAGTTTAGTAAATTTTAAGTAATTGTTGAACAGAGTAAAAATTTGAAAGTAAATAATAAAGCATAATATTTCATGATAAAATTTTGACGGTACGTGTTTAGGTTCAACGTCATCGTCACCGTCCGTGGGAAGAAGACGTCATCATCGTCGCACAGATCAAATGTAGTGGAGCCCATGTGCAATTCCGGGTCCTGTTAAATCCGACGGTTGGGATTCAATTCGTCAAACGAAGGATTTCCGCATATGGCCCGGCTGACGTAAGCGTAACAGAGACGGTCCGTTGATTTCGAATGGCGGAAGCAAAGCCAGCGTGGCTGCCCACCGTAATGATCGCACCGGATAACTACCCCGGAACTTATCCAATCCGTAGTACCCACCAAAGTATAATCCGCTTTAAATCCGAATCTGTTCCTCATTCTGTGGTGCCACGACCTTAAAGACCAAACAATCTACAGCCCGCGATCGAGCTCCAACACCCCAAAAAGAAAAACAACTCTCAAATTTAGCATTTATGATGATTATATTCAAGTTTTTTCAATTATATCCAAAATTTATTTAATCAGATAAAAAAATTTAACTTTTATTTTTATTCCAATTTTATCACTATTATCCTTCCGTCCATAATCACTACTAGTTAATCTTACAAGACATTTTTGCACTGTTAATAAATTACATCCCAACAAGCTGATATGAAAAAATCCCGAACTTTTTTTTGTTATTTGCTTTCCTTTCATATTGTCGGTAGATTTATTCAAGAATACGCTTTTCGTATTCTTTTCGATACTGAACAATCCAAAAAACGGCTAGACATAGAGATATTTGGATGAATGATCTGAAATCTCAACATCCTGAAATCTGCTATTTTAAAATTTTGAAGATTCATTGATAAGTGCAACGAGAAAATTCGAGGTACATAGGATTAATTAAAGGTAGTTATGGACGGAAGGTTAACGGTGGTAGAATTAGAATAAAAACAATAGTTGTGATTTTTTATGAGATAAAAAAAAAGTTTCGGATATAATTAAGATATATGTTAAAGTTAAGGTTTTTTTTTGGCATTAAATCAGTAGAATTGAAATAAAAGTAAAAAGTTGAGAATTTTTTTTAATATAATCGTCACAAATGTTAAAATTTGGGGTTTTTTAAAAAATATATATATTAGGCCCGCAATTGATCACCGTCCGCCGCGATTACCCAGTCCCTCGCCACCCGATTAGACGGTCCGACGCGCCAGCTACTCAGCAATCCCCCATAAACTGATCAGCCCCGTGCGGTTCTTCCTCTGTCAAAATTCGGTTAAGAGTCGTTTACTTCCTTCGCTTTTCCCTCTCCCAAATCTGAAAATTTTCTTTCCATTTTCCCTCTGATTTTCCCTCACTTTCCCTCCGTCCTTCGGTGTTCTCTCCCCCCTTCCTTCTTTCCCTTTCTTCGCGCCGGATGGAGATGGCCATGGAAGAGTCGTGCGCTCGTGATTCGTGCATCATCTTCGATGTGCTCGCTCAATTCCAGCGTCCTCGAACGTCCAAGAGTTGCTGGATACCGGGTAGCTTACGAATATGTCCGTTCAGGTGTTTTTAAGCGTCTCCCAAGTCAGGGATTTCTTCGCGGTTGTCCGTGTTTGCTTTGCTTTGGACCTGGTTCTCCAGCCTAGGGTTTCGTCCGGTTTGGCTGGCAAGTTGCTTAATTTGGGGGCTGGTGTGTTTCTTTGCGGTTTTTCTTTTCTCTTTCTGCGGAGGTTGGTATGTTTACGTCACTTTCTGGTGAAAATTTGGAACTCCTAGGGTTTCTCGAGCTAATTGAGATCTTTCCGAACATAGGAGGGATCTTTGGACTAAAATTCAGGCTTGTCTAGAAGTAGAAATTGTGGACTTGGGGTTTTGGAGGGATTTAGAATGGCTCGTGTAGGATCTCCTCTTTTGACGTCAGGGAGGCATCGGGACTGACTCTGGATTATGTAGAGAAGGCCGATTACTTCCAGGCAAGTTTAGCTATCGTTCTTACATTTTCAACTGCAAAATCGTGGATGGAAGGGAGGAAGGCTTTATCGTTTCCTCGAACAGATGCTCACAGTTTAAGAGAGCAAGCCGCTAGAACAGTCCTTCGCAAAATTAGATTGCAGGGGCACACCTATGTCGAGCTTCGTGAGGATAATAGGAAGTTCATCTTCTTCTGTACTTTGTGTCTGTCACCGTGTTATGGTGATTCAGTGTTGTTTGATCACCTCAAGGGGAACCTCCACAAGGAGAGGTTAGCTACCGCAAAGGTTACGCTCTTGGGACCCAACCCATGGCCTTTCAATGATGGCGTTGTGTTCTTTGATCGTTCAGCTGAGGAGGATAAGCCAATAGACATTGCAAATGGCGGTCAAAACAGTTTACTGGAGTTGAACAAGAACGAAAATCTTGCCATTGTTCAATATGATGGTAACTCCAAGCATGCAGCTAACGGGCATGATGGGCTTCATAATGCTCACTTGGGTGGTGAAGTCAGCTCTTGTGTAGAGAGTTTGGATGGTGATGGAGGAGACGGCTACCTGTTGATTCCAGACGTGCTGGTCAAAGATGAGATCTGTGATTTGCATGCAAAACTTGTGGGTGTAGGACGGATTGCTGTGAGATTTCTTGAGAAAGATGAGGTGCTGAATGGTATAAGTAGAATATGGTGTGAGTGGTTAGGCAAAGAGATTCCTGTTGACGGTGATGCTGTACGGATTCCAAAGCATGATTTTGCCATTGTGACTTTAGGTTACAATTATGATTTAGGTAGGAAAGGGTTGTTTGGCGATGTAAAGACCCTGCTATCTTCTAGTCCTTTGTTGGCATTGGAGGATGGTGGGAACAATGATAGGAAAAGGAAGCAATCTTTTTCTGACCCGGAGGACATTAGTGACTCTTTAAGTAATCAGTATGATTCATCTGGAGAATGTTCGTCGGCTTCGAATGGTTCTTCTCCGAGATTGATGTTGGATAGATATGATGATCAGCTTCTGCGTGCTAGAATTACATCAAGCAAAGTTGTCAGGCGAGAACTGAGAAGGCATCAACGCATAGCTGCAGAAAGAATGTGCGATATCTGTCAACAAAAGATGCTACCAGGGAAAGATGTGGCCACACTCATCAATATGAAGACCGGAAAGCTGGCTTGCAGTAGCCGAAACTTGAATGGAGTCAGTTATCTTCTCTGTTTTCTTCCAACATGTATTTGATGGGCTCAACCAATTCGTTTGTTTAAATTATTAAGGAGGAATGGTAAATTTTGTATGTTGCAGGCATATCATGTTTTTCATACTTCTTGCCTTATCCACTGGGTACTTCTCTGCGAATTTGAGATGGCTACAAGTCAGTTGGAAAATCCAAAAGCCAGGAGGAAATCGAGAAGAAAGAACGGACCTAAGTGCACTAAACCAAGAGAAGATGCTGACAAGAAAGCTGCACCTGCACAAATCCATTCTGTGTTCTGTCCAGAGTGCCAAGGCACTGGTATCATGGTTGAAGGAGACAATCTGGAAAATCCATCTGTCCCTTTGTCTGAGGTTTCAAATTCTACCCTCTTTCGCTCTTTTCTATACTTTAAGTTCCTCACAAGCTCTTCACTCCACATCCCCTCTTACCCTTCCCCAAACAACAACGTGGTTTACATGTGAACTTTTCTAACTGAGTCGGAGGATTAACTGTTGAATGACTTATGTAGCTTTAATTTTCAGATGTTCAGGTTTAAAATCAAAGGCAGCGATGCACGGAGAGCATGGATGAAAAGCCCTGAACGGTTGCAGAATTGCTCAGTAGGGTTTCATTTTCCACAGGATTCAGGAGGGCAGGTTGAGGTTTATCAGTTACCTGGCTTATAGAAGTTCATTATCTTTCTACCATACAGAAGCTTGATATCGCACGTATTGCTTGTCCCAGGGAAAGGTGGTGCCCCTGAAGTTGCTGAATTTCTATGGAGCCGTTGACTGTGGCAGTCCAGGACGTTCCCAAGACCTTTGAAAGTGACTTACAGCTTCCCCTATTACCTTCTGCTATATAGCAAAACGAGTTTTGTTTTTCACTTCAGGATAAAAATAGCAGCTTCCTGGTAGATTTGATATAGTGGAGCCACTAGCTCCCCATCAATCAATGTATATACTTGTTGCATGAATGAATAATGTAACTGTTGACAATTTATACATGGTGAATGACGATTAGTTAGCGCACTTTGATTTGGAAACTGAATTTCTTGATCTCTACTCCAATTCTTTTAGCTATTTCTCTACATGCTCTTCGTGCTATTAGAGATTGCGTTCTCAGATGAAACGTTAGTGTGAAATCTGCTTGCCACACAACAAGGAAGTATATTATGGAGCTGCTCTACTGAAATGTTAAGATCTCTTTTTTTTTGTCCTGAAATGATGATTGTCATAGCTGAACCGCCCGAACTGGACCGAATCGGCTGGTTTTAGGCGATTCCAGTGGGAATTGATCTGGTTCCGGTTTCAATTTGGTGAATACCAACTTGGCCGGTTTTAACGCATTCTCATTGAGCGGCATCTTTTGAATCGTTTATTAATATGTGATTAGGGTTTGACTTCTGATTGCTAGGTTGTTGGAATAAATATTGCATTTCAGCGGTTGTTGCCTTGCTCTTCCTATTTGGAGATTTTAGGAGATAGGGGGTCTTTGATCCTGTGTATAGAGCAAGTGGGAGAGGTGACAAAAGAGTTGTCTGTTCTATTTATGGGAAGCAAACTCCTGTATAAGGGGCTTGGAGTTGTCTCTGAGCTTGGTATTCTGTGTTCTTTTTCTTCTTCTAAAAATTTTATTGCTTTTGTTTGCCAAGAACATTCTGCAAGTTCAACTCTCTGTCATAAGAGAACTAGGAAGAAGCCCTGAGATGGTCCAACAGAATAGATGACTTGCCCATGGAATCCATAAGTCTCTCTCATGTCTCGTGCTCTGTCACCTGAGGGTTTTTCTACACTGGGCAATCGTTGTGTTTCGTAGACCAGTTCCATGGACCCACCCGGGAGGGTGGTTCCCGCTCTCATTTTGTGGAATAGGCTGGTCATTTTGTGGAATAGGCCCAGCGGTTCTTGGTTGTAGACTGGAAAGTATCTACCTTAGAACCGATCACCCATATTTGTCAGTAGTTGGAGGGCAGCAGATTGAGACTACTGATCATAAAACTTAATTGAAAGAATGTTTTCTTTGGCCAAAAGGGAAAGCAACTTGATTCGAAGATTTCTCCCTCCCTTAGTTGAGATGAAGAGTTATCGCCGCTTCAGAGAATCGTTTCGAACTTGGGGGAAGTGTGAACATCTGAAGAATTCAAGATGCTGCAAGGCATGTAGTTAGATACATCCAATTTTAAGAGGAGTTTCAGCCTGCTGTCCCTCTCATCTCCCAACAAGTACAGCCTGACACGAATTGTAAACGTTCATCTGAATTAAACTAGTTTGCAGACTCGGCTAGAGATCGCCAATTGTTGAATGCTTGAGCAGATCAATCTTTTAAGAACTGTTATTAATTTTCGATAAGCCACTCCTCTGCTTCGACCGATGTTAATAGGCTCCGGCCGCCTCTACAACTCAAGTGGATAATATTTACACATTCTTCGGCAAGAATCTCATGTCCACCCACTCCAGCCGATGGATTTGCGGGCGCCAACTTTGAATGTAGATGCGGTTGACTTGCGATTATACTAATACCAGTATCGCACTTCTCAACTCCGGCCACTACGTTGACTTCTTCATTCCCCTACTCTATGAAATGCCTACAGACATGAGAATCTTACACAGTAGGTTGAGAAAGCGGATTACTCGCACAAAGTCAAGAAGCCCGTATACTTTCTGATGGTTCTGATGATGCTACTGTCTTTCGAACGCCTAACCGAAGCCCACCCTCTCTCTCAGGTCCCGGTCCCAATCTCGGGCAGCCGGAGCTCGCCGGAGACCCGGAATGGCTTGAGAGCACTCACTGCGATGCTTCCGAAGGGTCCGTCCGCGCCTCCATCCGGGCCTAGTCCAGAAATTAATTGAAGCCTGATCTGAGGATGGCGCATTGCTTCTATGTCGCCCAACGAGAAAAGCCGCTATAGCTTTTGCCTCAATTATTTTTGTCTTCTGCGAACCCCACAGCTTCATTGAAACGAATTAGGTTCATTTTTGTGTAGTGTAGCAATTGTGGCTCATTGCTTCTGTGCTCCCATTTGTTTTCACCCTCTGGATAATACCAACAACCCATAGAACTTTTATCATTCAGTTGAGCAAACTTCGGTATCAGCTTTTATGCTTCTAACTTTTATCGTGATAATGCCACAACTTATCGCGCTATGACTCAAGTTGGCATGTCCTAGTTTTTCGGAAATATTTCAAATAAGGATTTGAAATAAAAATTGTTTCAAATAAGGTGTTAAATTAGCCAAATCATCTCAAATAAGAACTTTTAGCCGTAGGGCAAGCATGTAATTATTCCAACCATTAGAGAACAGGTATCTTAGTAAAAAAAAAAAAAATCTAAGGAGCTTTTTTACTTTTCTTTTTTCCTCTCCCAGCCATTGCCAGTGTTGGGCAAGCACTGCCCTCGCCTAAGTTCGAGGGAGGGACAATTGAAAAAGAAAAAAGGAAAAAATATAAAAAGTAAATGATGAAAATGCCCTTCAACCAGTGAGGTCGGGCTATTTTTGAGGCTGATATCACAAGGTCCACTTTACAAATCTATTTGAGAAAATGATATTATTTTAGATCCTTGTTTGAATTTTTTTTTAATTTTTCTGGAGGAACAGGTGGTCTCCTATCATGGACAAGGACACATCAAGGGCGGACATGGGCGGGATCTGTATTGTGGTCCATTGTCTAGAGCCGAGAGGATGTGTGGTTGGATCTTGCTGGAGGCAACGAGTGGTATAAATGTAGACCAACGGGATAAGATGGGTGCCCTGTCCGATAAAGATATCACGTGGGCTCGGCGTGATAGATTGCATCCATTGCATGTTGAAAATCCTAAAACTTATCATGAGAACGCAATTAAACTCTAAAACTTTCGAAAAATGAAATCGAGTCATAAAACTTACCGAGTCGGTACAATCAAGTCCTTCCATTACCTCCGTCCAACTTGACAAACTGAAAATGCTAACAAGTTTTAGGATTTGATTGCACTAAAAAACAACAAAGGGTATGATTTTGTTCCTCCTATTTCCTTCTTCTTTTGAAGGCTTATACTCCATGTGCTCCTTCGCTGGTGTGCGTCCCATGTGAACAACAGTTAGGACACAAATTCCCGGTCTCTACTCTCTAGGGTTTGGCCTTGACCCCCGGTCGCAGGGACTATGGTACACGTCCGATTTCCACGATTGCCTCATACGTCCAATCCCACATGGGCGACCCCGATAAAATCATGTTCGTGCGACCATCGATTCACCAAGATCTGAGATTTACGCGCCAAATCTCGAGACACTACCAAAAGAGGGTGGTGCTCATTGGCCGGCCCAAACGCCTTTAGAAAGGCGAGGCATCGCATGATCCGGTCGATAACGACACACCATTCCTTTGTTTGCCCCTTTCCGTTTTCACGGACTCGTGGGGTGATTTAGGTCTTGGGAAGATCTGCGTTGGGTTGGTAACGTTGGAAAGAGGACTCGCGACGCGAGGTCGTTGAAAACTAGAAGCTTGGCCCTCAAGCAAAACCATTACAGGAGGCAAAGTGTCAACTTTCTTCTGATAAAAAAGAAAAAAGGAAGGAGGGGGGGGGGGGGGAAGTGAAACAGAAGTTTCCTTCGCACTGCCAAGAGCGCAACGTCATTTCTTGGCCCTCTTCCCATGTCTTCTTTCTAGTCTTAGGAGTCAACAACAGTTGAATTACCCCCCTCCCTCCCTCTCTCTCTCTCTCTCTCTCTCTCTCTCTCTCTCTCTCTCTCTCTCTCTCTGTGGAGGAAGCTTCCATAGTGGGGCTCCTTGGCCACCGGTGGCGGTGGCCCCTCCACCAGCCGCGGCCAGCCATGTGCATTAAACACATTGAAAAGAAAAACCCCTCCTTTAGTGGACTTGTTTATCTAGACGGGCGACGGGAGATGACAAAAATAGAGATGAGAACGACATTTCGCCTTCTGATGGCGATTGGCTTGATTAGTGCAGGTTCTATCACCAAAGGTAAAATGAAACTTGTAACCCCACCCACCACTACCCTCTGGAGTACCAAAATCGCGGGGTTCTTCGCACTTCTCTTTGGACTGGAACATTGGACAATTCGAGAAGCAAATATAGGATCTCACATCTGGACCACTTTCCTCAAAATTCTTCCCACATAAACTCTCAGCATCTTCTCAGTTGAACCGTACCGAAGAGAGGAGATCAACACCAGTAGCCAAAGATCCTTATTCCACATAACACAAAATCATCTTTTTTTAATTCGCCCAAGCACCTATTTTTTATTAGAGAACTGTTGATCCATCTCAAGAATTGGTGGCAGCACCGTTGAGTGTTAAAACACTTCCATCGGCCGGTCACCACGAGAGAGTTCTTCTCGTTTCTTTATGTGCGTGGGGGAGGGTGCCTTATTTTTCTTTTTTGGGCGGTGTGGTTTGGCCGCTTCAAGAGAGAGAAACAGCATAAACACGTACATGGAATCCAGGCGCTTTAGATTGCCAAGCAACCAAATACTTAATACTTCAGCTGATAAACAATGACCTATTCACTCTGAATTGTGGAATTTTCCGTGTAAATTATATTGCAGCTGGAGCAATACAACACTAAATTCTAATCCGCACCGCTGCATCAGACTTCTCCTTTGAGATCCTCATAATTTTTACAGGTGTGGCAAAGGAGAGTCGAACATGGTCTACGCTCAAAACAACAGTAGACACAAGATTATACAACAAAAGAGGAAGAAACATATTCTGCTCAAAGACTTGTCAGCCTGCATCACATGCCTCCTCACCCTGGGGCTGCTGCTCCCGGCGAGATGATACGAGTTCGGGTACATGTGCAAGTTCGTCATCGAGTTCCCAAACACCCTTGCGTATACCATCTCGCCGAGCATCCCAACCATCGGGTCCACCGTATTCGTAGATGCGCCACCCAGATTAATCATAGGCGAGGCTGAGTAGTTACCAAGGTAGGACTGGTAGGATGGTGATTGTGGTGTATGAACTTGATTGTGAACTCGCTGAACTGAACGGGGACTCGAAACAGCGGTGAGAGATCTCGGGCTATCGACGCCACAAGCAGGACCAAACGGTCTCTTCGGAATGACTATGCCGAGTTGCCGGGCCTTGCTTTTCGCCGATTTGGTAGATCCACCGCGGCCATAGAGCGGGACCAGAGTGGCCTGTGAAACCTCTGCTTTACAAACTGGACACTGCTGTGGTTGCGCTTCTTCGTTTTCCAAATCAGTACTCTGGACTTGAAGCCATTTGTAGATGCAAGGCCAACAGTAGAGATGACCACATAGGGTCACCACTGGATCCTGCACCACGTCAAGGCAGATATTGCACTCGAAGCCACCGGAGTGGTGATCATCTGAGTCGGCAGCAGCCGCTGCGAGGGACTTCCAGTTCTGTGAAGATGACTTGTGCATTCCACGAGGGTTTTGTGATGCCAAAGAATCTACAAAAGAGTGCTCTGAGGCCATCTTGCTTGTGCTATGACCAAAGATTCCTTGCCTTCCTGGATCATATCAAAAGGATAAGGTCAGACGACTGAAAATCTAAATAAAAACTGAAGGTACGCACGGCAAAGTAATCTTTATTCTTTTCTTCATCATCTCTGTTTGTTTTTCCGCGGGGAATTAGGTGAAATTTATGCAGACAAACTTTCTGGCATAGAACTTCGTAAATCTAACTTATTTCTTTTAAACTTATGACGCAAAGACATATTAGGAGGGCGGTTTGCAGTATCCTCTCGCAATCACTCATCGTGATGGATAGAATCCGTCCTTCAAGGATCAATTTTGATGCAAAAGCGTGGGAAGAGATGGTCGCACGCAGTTAGAACAGAGCCAGGTTTCATATCAGGGGCCATGTGTGAGCAATATTCTCCAGAGATCTGAGGTATGACAAACTCGGTCACGGCTCCCAGATGTGATAAAAAGAAATATGGTAAATTGAAGAGGGGTATCTATAATTATCGATTACCAACGAGGTATTCAGAAGATGCTAGGCAATTGAAATTGAGATCATCAAAAATCAATGCTTTGGCCTGAAAAGAAAGCAATGAATCCGCAAGATCTGGTTTGTCATCGTTCCAGGGCCAGTGGCAGAGGAAGATGGAAGCTGACAACCGGACCATCCTCCTCTCTACATTCTCTCTCGACGAGAAAAGAAGCGAAACAAAGCGGAAACCAAACTGCATATGGAGATTCCATAACGCTATCACCCTAATTTCTGAAACCCCAAGCCCAAAATCATCCATAAACCCCTCGAGCCCCAGAACCGCCTAAAGATTCAGCTCAATGCCACCTCCTCCCCGTTCTTCGCGCGCGCGCGCACAGAGCTACAGGCGTCATCCCCGGACTCCCAACAAAGAACACGATCGGACGAACAAGAACAAACAAATCGAAACCCAGAATCACTCGCGACTTCCACGTTTTCCTACTCAAAGGACAAAGAAAAAGAGGAGGTAGCAAGTCTCGTACCGAGAAATACAAAAAGAGCAAGCTCTCGGCGTGCGACCGCGACGTGCTCGACGTCCTTCCCCGTTCGCCCCGCGGTTCGAAGTTACTAGTCGTAGAGAGAGAGAGAGAGAGATTCAAATGTCGAAGCGTGTTCGCGTCGGCGAGGGAGCCTGCGAGCCTAGAGAGAGAGAGAGAGCGAGAAACGAGACGGCTAGTGGCAGCGGATGATGGGGAAGATGAGAACGAAGGCTGATTATATATGCACATACCAAGCGAGGACGGAGAAATCATACGGTGTTTTTTTTTTTTTTTGGGGAGGGGGGGGGGGGGGGTCGATAACAGGGTGTTGATAAGGCGACCGTAAACGGAGCGGTGGCTGACACCACTTGCACACGTGGCACGCGGACATTCGCCCACGTCGCGTCGGCTACGAGATTCTGCCGTTTCGTGCCCTCTGATTAATTTGGATTAATCATCGGATTATCTTAGACATTAGTTAGATGTTAATGATTAGCTTCTTCTCTTGGAAGATTTCTATTTTTGTGGGGGAAAAGACATTAATCTATAATGTGGCGAACAAGGGCGAATAGTTTTAGTGGAAGTAATGGGGGGGGCGGTTTAGGGTTCTTGCTTAGCAAAGAGGCTTTCATTTTCACACACTTAATTATGTAAAAAAGAAAAGGTTAAAATTAACCTTCTCCTCCGACTATCCGAAACTTTGCATGGGAAACTTAAGCATGCCTGTACGACGCTAGCGTTTCTACATAATCGGGACTTTTCACGCTGTTTCGGACTTTTGAGGCGGATTAGAACTCGTTTTTCTATTTATGGTGTTGATTGGTGTTCTCGACGAATAATTTTTCAATCTGAGATATTTTCACCCCTTAAAAAGAATGTAATATTTGCATTCGTACTTTATTATTTTTTTGTCATATAGTTTCTTTATACTCAGATTCACTTGATTTTCTTGGACGTCATTGCCAAATTTACCCTCTCCTTTCTTCTTTCTTTTTTTCCCATGACCACCCTCGATCACGCACGACTAAAGTTAGCCCTTGGTTTGGCAAGCTAACCGAGCACTGAATTACGTTTGCAAAATGACTTCTTTGGTTATCTTTTTTTGTGCGAATTTGTCAACATTGACGTGGAAGATTGAACTTTGCCGTGATTCCCAAGGATTTTTGGGAAAATTAAGCTCAATTGGTGAAAGCCTTCGAGTCCAAATTCAACGAGCATTAATTGCTAATCGGCACCATTTGTAGAGCAAATCCTCTACTCCACCGACCGCCGGTAAATTCAGAAACGGCTGATAAATGGAACAATATTCATTCTAACCTAAAAGTGTAATGTCAAGTCGGCACGTTACCTGATTCAAACATTATATAATAAGGATTCTCTTAAACACATTATAGTTGAATGGAAGATTAATAGATACGATCCACTATTATGAGTGCGTTTGTTTCACTGAAAAGGTCATGATAAAAATAATGTATTTTTTTCACAGAAAAAATGGTTGGTTTTCACTTGTTGTGTAATTTAGGAAAAGTGAATTCTTTCTTGCTAAAAATGGGAAGCCGTTTCCTTCCGATTTAAGCTTGTTGTTTTCGGCCGATGAAAAACATCCGTAAATCGATTAGCTTTCCATCGTCCAAGCAATAGAAAAGTAAAAAAAAAACAGTTTTTCGAAAATAGTTTTTTGTTTTAAACAAACCGACCTGAGTTTATTCTTTTATTTGATTTTTTTAAAAAAAATCTTTTATCTTTGATCGCACACCCATATATTTCCACAGCTATAATTCTTTCTTCTTCTCTTTTTCCCTGTATAATGGGGCTCGTGGATTGATTGCAAACAATGAGCAAACCAATGGTTTGGGGTTGATGACCCTTTGTGACCCACTCACCATTCCATGGATTAGCTCAGCCGCATGTCAAAAAACATGGTGAGAATTTTCAATCTGATTTTGCTGGATTAGGGGCAATCTGCTGGCATGAGCCATTGACTAAATCCTGTGGTTTTAGAACTCTTTCAAACCATTAAAAGAAGGGGTGACTACGCATGTAATCTGAAGATGAGTTGGGTCAATTGATTGCAAGCAAGCCCCAAGTTTCCAATGTTGAATAATGGGATTCCAATCTTGAGAAAACCCCAAACTCAAACCATATATTATACACACACATACATACATACTCACGCCGACATATCAATCGAAAAGCTAAATCGAGTCATCAATTGATGGTTAATCCTCCTCCGAAGTAACATAAGCAAAAAGATCACGAGCTCGCGTGAGTACGATCCCAAACTGAATTCCATCTCGAGAAGGTACATCAAGTAAGGCAAGAACTAAAAACGCAAGTGGCCCTAGCATTTTCTAATTGAGATCTTGTTATCATTCACCCTCATCAAACTCTCATCTGTCAACCGATGGAGAAATAACAGGGAGAAAAAGTACACCCACACTTCACATCAACGATAAGGTGAAAAGGATAGGATGCAATTGATAACTCACTGGGGCTGATCGGTCAAGAAAGAACGCCACTTCAAGATTGTCCTCGCAGGTAATTATAATACACATGATGTTCTTGTGATGGATGGAGGGATATGGACAATTCAAGTTAGTAAACGACATTGTTCCAGTCTCCCCAAGCATCTCTCTCTCTCTCAGAATAAGCAAACCCATAATTTAATGCGATAAATCAAAGTTTATGGAGCAGAGTGATGGAGGGAAATTGGGAGCTCAGTCGACATGATAATTACATGCTAACCTTGCATACCCTTATCGATTCCTATTTGTCAGATTCCTTAAGACGTTTTCTCAGGCTAATCTGGTGCGGTGGTTGGGATCGGGGTGTTGATAGGAGTTGTCCCCCATGGATTAGTTTATAGTCCTCACGGTAGGTCATTTATGAAAGGTTTGCTAGGATTCGGCGTACATACTACAAACGAAATAAAGCGCAAGAGCAAGAGAAGAAAATCAGCACGTAAGATTCATCCTAATTTACCCTTAAATTAGGGTTGCATACAGTAAATAATTTCACTATAATTAGCATCCCGCATTTCTCTATTACATCACTCGGTTATAAGTGAAAAATTATATAATATTAGCTACTCATTGGTCCAAACTCATATTATTAATAAAATATATAGATTCAAACTATAAAAGCCTTCTGACGGCTCGAGAGCGCTGTTGTTAATAAGTACTCCCATTAAATTTATCTAGCGTACCGACCAAAAAAAAATATCCCCCCAAAAAAAAAGAGATACACTTTTGTTAACACAAGAAAAAAGTACTTTTTAACCAATATTCTTAAGGTACTCGGTCACAACATCTATCATGTGTTTTAACAAAATATGATTGCGAATTGTGTCCATAAATGGATTTACAACTTATTTAGATACAATTCACCTCCATGATTCTTTCTTCAATCTCAGTGCTCACTCATTTTTGCACTTTCACCTCGGTTTCGGTACGACTTTTCCTAAAATTGTATTAAATATGAAATCTTTATAATATATATATATATATATATATATATATATATATATATATACACGCGAATCAAATTAGGCGTGAGTTACTAGCGTTTTATTGAAAAATGAGCCAAAATGGGTCGAGCAAGTCTCTTTTAGGTTGGATCATTTTCGACATGATCCAAATCCAAACTCGATGCACCCGTCCGACGGACTTTCATCTGGCCGGACCTGGCGAAATCACGTTCTAGAAGCCGACGGGGAAAACATGAATCGGCGAAGACCGGAGTTTCTGGCGTCCGGTCCCATCACGTGGCCTCGTTAAGGAAAGACACAGGAACGTGTGGGGACAAAAGGCCTTCTAGAAAGAGAGGTATTAAATTCCCAATTTTGCTCTCTTTCTCTCGAGGATTGAATTTCTAGAAGGTGAGTAGTTACGTAGCGTGAGTGCGTCCGGCTGTGGGTGGGGGTAGCTGATGGCTTATCTTCTCCCCCCCCCCCCACCAAAAGTCCCTCTGGGTTCTCTTCCTTGTTGCTTTGACAACGGTGCCCCCAACCTATAATTCAAAACGTGTAGCTACATCTAGAATGTTCTTGAATGGATCATTGCGCTTCATGATTTAAGTTCTTAGAGAAGTAAATAGGAAAAAGGGAAAAAAAAAATCGAGAGAGATCGAAAGAGAAATGAAATAATAGTTCATCATTTGATGTTGAGATGTACGTAGGAATTGTGTCGATAAAGTCTCACGTCGGAGAATTATTTGAAGTCGAACAGCTAGGCGTTGGATATGTTGCGCTCCCAATAAACGGATTTATTGTTTTTGGGGCCTTCTCCTATGGCGAGTAGTCACCTTCATCGCCGGCCGGCTCCTGAATACCGGGCTTCATAGTCACTATGAAGCCGCCGCGGAGCCGGAACCCGAGTAGCCACCGGTAAGAGTTATAAACATGATGAATCGATCGTAACGTTGTTTATCGAGTGGCGAAACGGGTTTTTTGAAGTATCGTTTTCTCCCCCCTCGTACGGGGAAAGAAACACGATAATTTGAGGATTTTCCATGTGATCAAAGGCGGGGGCCCTCCGTTTCGATACGTTCCTGATTCCAAAAGCAAACAAAGAAGGGGCAAAGGGAAAAGAAGTTGGCCAACGTTTTTCTTCATAGGCACGAACGCGGGCGCATCAACACGCCCTTAGAGGGGTCCAAAGTGCGTTTTGTCCTCGTCCAGCACTGAAAAGAGGAAGCTGACGCTCCACTCCAGTTTGCCGGCCGGGGGGATAATTACAGTTCATACGGTCGCCACGACTTTTTAGGATGTTTTCACACTCTGGATAATGACTCCCCCCGGATTAATTAACCACAAATGCGAATTAAGGGCAAGACAGAACATCATTAGGTATTTCTAAAAAGAGCAGTCCCTCCAAATCGTTCGGTACGTTAGTGCTTTTGCAAATCGAACCACAAAAAAAAAAAAAAAAAAAATTGAATCTAGAAGGAGAGCACCTTCGGAATGTGTGCCATATGATGCATATGCCCTTTAGCAAATGCCACCATCATCTTCTTATCGCGCAAAAAAACAATAATAATTAAAAACTTATCTCGTCTTCCAACTCAACGACCACTTACGTATCTCTACTTTTAAATACACCGAATGATTTGTTTTTTTTTTTTCCTCTCCCGAAAACGTCCATATCAGACATCGTAAAATCCCTCACACACTACTCGGAACATTCAAAGCCGAAAAACCGCCGAGAACCACCTAATGAAAAGAAAATTGACTTAATATGATTTTTGGAAGGGGAGGCATGGGGTAGGTCGGGTGATTTTTCTGATTCGAAATCTTGCTTAGAGAAACGTCTCAACGTAAGATGGTCGGGAAGGGGTTAAAAAAGGTTATGTGTCCTGCGGCTCTCATTCTTTAGTTTCTTCTTTCTGCGTGTCTTCCTCTTCTTCTTCTCTTATTTTTACGGTTATTCTATGCGGGTGGGCGTTTGGTGTCCACATGACACAGCCGGTAGGACCGAGCCAAATGGGAAAAAGTACGGGCCACCGCCGGGTGACCATGGCAAATTGGCAAAGATCGAGGTCCTACATAGGGAATGCTCTTCCCCCTTTTTTTCACGGAAAAGGGGGAAAAAAAAAAGAAAAGGAAAAATAGGGAAAGAAAGATAAGGAGGTAATCGTGTTTTTCGTTTTATTCTTCCTTTCTTTTTTTCTTTGGAATATTAGCTGACGAAGTGCTTAGTCCCTTGTTTGACTGGTGATCCGATAATTTTGGGCGAAAGCCCGCCGTTCCAACTTTTTTGCTCGAGAGGCCATACGTTTCAAGTCGCCATCCAGCGAGCTTGACCGCGCCACCCAAATTATGAAAGACGATCATAGGGCCTCGAAGCATGCGATAACAAGTTGATACTCTGAGTTGGGGTGCATCGAAAATCGCGAGCGTTCCTTCTTCGATTTGGTTAGGATTGTCCCGAAAGGACCTCGGTGGGCAGAAGTATTAAGTTTGCCGTCACGATCACCTTTTTTTTGATCGACGGAGTTAAGGGGAAAAGATCGAGGGGGTGCGGTCGCCGATCTTCGGTCTATCGGTCTATTAGTCCTCGCGATTGAAGTTCCATCGCTTCCTGATCTAAAGTAAATAAATCAATCAAGGCCGAGCCAACTATTGATGCCGTCCGAAAAGCTACAAAACAAAGGAAGAAGATGATGATGGCCACAGGTCTAAGTCTCGCCTCCGTATGCGAGGAAGATACAACCGTTTTACTTTATGTTCCCCACATTTAATAAAATTGAAGGTCCGGCCTCCTCAGTTATGTACGGAAGCGACAATTGTTCAAAGCATAGGGTCAAATTTCCGGGGAGAGAATGCCAAAAGGATCGATGGTTTGCCCATTTTGCGTGTTGGACACGAGAAACAAAGGTTCGGTGAAAGAAGCCAACGTGAAGAATGGATAAGATCATCCGAGCTGGCCAAATACATCAGGGGATTTAGGGAGAGAAGGAGCCAAAAGGGTCGATTGTTTTTCCAAAGAATACGTTTGCGGTGTCTCGACAGGAGAGAAAGAAAAAAAAGAACAGCCAAAGGTCTGGGTGAAACAAGCCATATGCTTGTCTTTGGCATTGGAAGATAAGATCATACCGGGCTTTTGGCAAAGCAGGGAATCGTTATCAAATTTCAGGACAAGTTGGTGGGGGGTAAACTTTCTTGGTCCCCGTGAACACAAAAAAAGACGTTGACCAAGGTTCGCTCAACGTCAGAAGATTTCTCCTGCTGCTGTCTGGTTCGACGACCCCAACTCAATCAGTCCCCTGGACGTAGGCCAGGGTCGTATCATATACACCCTTGGATGGTCCTTTTTTTTTTTTTATAAATGAGATAAAGATCGGCCTTTCGGGCTGCATAGGGACTGTTTGATGCTGCACCCCCTTAACCACCTCGTTGTGGTTTTCACCAGTTACACAGCGGCCAAAAAAAACCATCGGCCCTAGGGCCCACATGTTAACCCGAATGGCACAAGATGGGATTGAGCAGATCATGTTCGGCAATTTCACAGCGATTGGTGCGGTAAATTTTTAGGTGGGAAAAGGTGTTGTGAATTCCACTGTGAGAACCGTTCATTTTTTTCTTCGCCAAGGGAATCGCAATGATTCTGTCCCCACCACCTCATGACGTTACTACGGAAGCAGTCGTTTTCCCTAATCACGATTGTGCTTGATGGGGGAAGAAACTTTATAAAAAAAAAAGAAAATCTTAAGCTTATGGCGCTGTTTTTATCGTTTCAAATCTCTAAATCTTATAATTTTAACTAGTCAATTAATATATATCCGGCGCGTTCATTTTATTACTTCAAGAATCGATAATGTGGAATCAAGGTTCCACATCCTACATTGGGACTGAAGATACTGACATAGAATATTTTTACTATTTTAATTTTTTCTTTTATTTTTGTTTTCTACTATGGCCTGGAGGGATGGGACGACCTCGTT
>JAGVVM010004271.1:0-35149 GCA_019149425.1 Psidium friedrichsthalianum
GCAGCAGAAGAGGTTGGCAAGGGGAGGATGAATCTCAGCTTGTGATTGAACAACATTTTGGGGTGAAAGAGAGCGACGGACTCGGAGTCCTGGTCTGGTCTGTGCAAAGACTGTGAAGAGAGGGAATGATGATGAGGAAGAAGATGGAGAAGAGGATGAGGTGGCGGGTGTTTTAAAGGTGGGGCGGATAAGGACGCCGTCAGTGCGGGCGAGTAAGAAAACCGTGGGACGCTCGCGGGCGAGTGGGGAAGCCAGTTTTCGGCGTTAATACCGCGTGAGTTTTTTTTTTTTTCCCCCCCCTACTTTATTTTTGGGCAGTTTGGTAATTAAGCAAAGCGAGGGACCGATAGCTGCTACTTTTTCGGTTTGGATAGCTGCACAAATGATCCCAAAACTTTTAATTTATTTCATGCGATTTGTAAACTTTAGCTCAATATGTAATATAATCCCCTGAAATTTTTAATTTACTCAATATGATACTTGAACTTTTGGTACGTATTCAATTAATTTCTTGAATTATATAAAAAAGTTTAATATTGTCCTCAATCTTGAATTAAAAGTTGAAGAGGCTTTATTGCACATTAGACTAAAATTTAAGGACAATCCGTATCGTTAACCTCTCGGTTGACCAAAGTTAAAATTAAATGACCTTTTTTTCATGGGTTTTATCATACAACCATGTGGATAGAGGGGTAAACGCCAAGGACAGAATCGTGACTTCAAAGTCATGACCCGTGACCTTAGTCTCGTGAAGCAGCTACAGTGCGGAACAGATTTGATTTAGTTGAAACTTGAAGAATGCATATATCTTCGGACTGGGATGGACCTGATTAGATCCAAAAAGAAAAGCAAACAAGGGGGTTGGGAACACCGTCCTCACCGCTTTATGGCCGAATTGAATCTCGTCGATCGGCATAAGATTTTCGAATATTGCGGACTAAAACGAGTATAACTCGGAGGCAAGACGGCAGAAGAGAGGGGATTGAGCCGTTGGGTTTTCACATGATATCAAGTATTATATTCCTACCCTTCCATCACCTCTCAACTTATTTCACTTTTCATGTTTTCTTTCAGATTTGGTCCATTACTAGCTTCATTCAGGTTTTGTAAATGCCCTTTTCTATAATAAAAAAAGAAAGTTCGTGGTAATCTTTCGCACATTTCAACTAATATCCACATCCTTGATCTATTCTAAAGGCACACTCCACCATATCCATGTTGTTGGTGCATTAGGGATTCACATTTCAACTAATCCACATCCTCGATCTATATACTGTTAGAGTTTTCCGTATATAGGCTCGCCTTAATTGAAATTGTAATTAACCGTTATACGGTATTAATTTACCGTATACGGTATTGGTTTAATAAGAAAGGAATTGAGGTATCTTAATGGGCCGTATATGGGCCTGGTTAGTGTGGGCGCGAGTCCGGCCCGGCCCGTGATGGAAGGGCTCAGCCGGAAGTTTATATAAGACTAGGACCCCCCATTTAGCCCTAATTTTTGCCATTCTACTACTCCTACTCCTCCATAAGGCTAGCTAGAGAGAGAGAGTGACGTGGGAGAAGGCTGATCCATCGACGCCAGGCGGTCCGAGGGGATAAGGGGAGAGTCCGAGTCCGGTTCGTGGTTTCCCACATAGATCGGCCATGGATGTGAAATAGGTACGCCAACTCGATATCATGGCTATTTTGTTGTTAAAAATGCGACTATGGTGGTCCTAGGGTGTCGTAGTAGACGATGGAAGGTCGGGACGAATGGCTAACATATACTAGAGGCACACTTCGCCATATCTGTGTCGGTGCATTAGGGATCGATTCTACTCTTTTCTCTAAATAAGATTTGAAGCCAAGATCACAGAAAGAGAAACAAACTCACTTGCCATCTAAGCGACACATTACTGGTGTACATGTGCATCTATAAAAATTAGTCATGGTGAGCCGTTTTTCTTCACACTAACCTTCTTCGTAAATTTCTTCCAAGTCCAACTAAGGTAGATATTGCCATGGAAACATATTTCATTCCCCTCACGATTAGATAAATTATATACTAATATTATAGAGCATTAATACTTAATTTTTTTTCTTTAATACAGGCTTAATAATAAACTAATATGGTCAACAAGTTATTTATATAGTAGAGTTTACACGAGTGGGAATTCCCTACATGCCCTTGCACTCATCTCCACTTATCTCACTTACATGTACAATTGTCCAAAAAAGTTCTAACCTATGGTACTTTGGCCAACTTGTCCTAAAACTTTTAATTTTGCCAATTGAATCCTATACTTTGCACGATTTGCTAATTGAGTTTAGCCTGCCAATTTTGACTGAAAAACACTGACGTGAATGCTGACAGCCCCATATTATACGGCCGCACTAACGTGGACATAATTTTAATAATTTTTGAATTTTTATAATTTTTTGCCTCTGCGCCGATCATGCCATGTAAGACAATCAACACGAACTAAATCACCATGCCAGCAATTTTCGGCCAAAATAGCCGGATGAACTCAATTACCTAAAAAAGTTTAGGAATCAATTGGTATAATTGAAAGGTTTAAGATTGAATTAATCAAAATGCCAAGGATTTTTGGACAATTTTTTTGGTCATTTCACGTGACTCTAGCTCTTCACTTCCAATGGTGGTTTCATAGATCTTGAATCCCGGTTTTGCACGTCCCTAGAGTTGCTTGCTCTCTCAGTTACAATAAACGAGATTGTCCGCGGTGCATGAACGGAACGAGGGTACGATGAATGTTCCTAATACTCAAGTAGCATACGACATAATCATTATCATAATTAGTAATAATTAATTGATAATTGAAATTGATTGGGTAGACATGTTAGTTTGGATTTGGAGGCATTTACGAGCGAGGTCTCACGTGATTGCTCAGCTTCGTGTGGTTCTCAAAGTGCGAGTCTGCATATGAGAGCGCTCCACGTCGGTGCGGATTGGAGCGAGCGTCCGAGGAAATGGTTCCATGCATCCGACCATCGGTGCCCGCCGCCGAACGCTTGCTCACCCCGACAGTTTGGTATAAGTAATAGGGCAATTGGCATTTGTCCTCTAGGGTTGTATTCAAGTCGAGCTCCGGCCCATACGGCGCTCTCGATCTCGATTGGCATGTTCGATACTCGAAACTCAACTCGAGCCTTATCGGGTGTTAAAATTGACGCCCCCGGCTCAATTAGACTACAAATTGAGATATTCGAGCTCGACTTGACATGGTTACAGTCAATTCACGAAACAATGTGACTTTGATCTTAAAAAAACAAAAAAAGTACTTCAATCTTGTGGGCATATAAGTTAATTGTGAGGATACCTACGAGTCTCTCTTTTCTAAGGATTCATTAGCGAAAATATTATGAAGCGATACATGCGGAAGATAATTAAGATTTTGGTCTTTTACATAATTTTTTATTTTTTATTTTAAAAAAAAACTCAAAACCCATTCGTTGGCCAGCAAATAGCTTAGGCCACGATGAGCTAGATCTAGTGCCGAAGACCATTGGCCAAGGTCGCCTATGTCGCAAGTTATTGGTGAGCCAGATTTGCGCTAGCGACTGTCAACTAAGGCTGCTTGGGGTCGGGCAACCCCCGACAATGCTCACCTGTGTCGCGTGACCCAAGGACATCATTGGGAGTTGCGCGAACCCTAAATGTCCCTCATTGGGCTCACCCGACTTAAGGCAGCCCTCGTTGGGGGGTTGCTAGCCAAATTTGCCCTCCCCGACTGTCCTAAGCTTAAGAAGAGAAGATGAATAGTGGTTTAGGGTTTTACTTTCGAAGAGAGGTAAATTAAATTTTTTAGTAAGGTTTTGAGGGCAAATTAGACAACTAACTATATTTCATTGATGAGCCCATCATCATTCCGAAAATGCTGAAAACTCAATGATGCTCTATATTAGCATTGACTTTCAACCTTTTCCAAGGCCAACTTTGACCCTAAAACCCCTTGGGAATGCTTCCTAAACACTAAATTTTTCTTGGGGGCATTTAGAATGCTAAACCAAATGCACCCTTAATGACTTGCTTATCTAGTTGACTCGCTTACAATTTTTGTAGATTTGAGCATTGCAAAAATCAAGTTAATTTTTATGCGAAATGCCACACAAAAGCATATATTTCCATATACTAGCTTTGATGATGTATCAATTTAGTAATTTTAGTCTTAGGGGTCAATACAAACTCAAATTACAAACGCCCAATGCCCTTTTATCTCAAACAATACAACAAAGTCATTATTTAGGTTATTAAATATCTACAAAACATCATATTGAATCTAAAGTTTTATACATCATCAAAGCTAATATATAACAAATCCAGGCTTCTATGGATGCAGTCAGATAAAATTAACTTGAATCTTGTGATGCTCGATTCTAGTTTGGGGTCATATCTTCGATAAATTTACGCAAAAAAAATCCTAAATATATTGCAATTATGTCAATTCGATCTTAATTTTTTTTTGCCAATTAAATCCTAAATCTTTTGTATTTGTGTCGAATCTATCCATTCGGCCAACTTTGACCGGCCAGTACTGACATGGCGCCGTCATGACAATTTTTAATTATATTTTTAAAATTTTAAAATTTTCTTTCTTTTTACTTTTTTTCATTAACCCGTCTCTCTCTCTCTCTCTCTCTCTCATCTCTCTCTCTCCTCTCTCTCATCTCTCTCTCTCTCTCTCGTCTCTCTCTCTCTCTTCTCTCTCTCTCTCTCTCAAACCAACGAGGGTGAGGTTGGTCCAAGCCTCACGCAACCATGGCGGCGATGGACACTTAGGATTTTTTTTTTAGCTGTGATGATACTTTAGGATTGAATTTGACACAATTATAATAAGTTTTAGAACTTTTTTTTTTTTTTTGTAGTTTTTTTCCATGTCTTCTATTGAACTCTCGATGGTTCACGTGTTGCATTGCAATTGTTTGTTCATGAAGTAGCGAGATTGTGCATGCCATCATTTGCTCTTTTATACTCAATGGACGAGTACCCTTTGGCCTCATGTCTCTAATCTTGAGATGAGAAATGGATTGCATATGAAACAAGAGACGGCAAACAACTTGCATTTCATTCATGTTCATACGCCATGCTGATAAATACAAAGCATATGCTAAAACAGCTTACACGACACAATTGGTTATTGGCACATCTTACGGATACGGCAAGGTCATTACATCATTTTTCTTCAAATTTTCAAATAACATGTTTGCTAGAATTACTGTAAACATCCACGACCCAACCAACATTGTCTTCATTGTCTTCAATGTAGATTTGTTTGCTTTAACACTTGGTTGCATCTAGTTTGACACGTTTTGATTATGTCTCGGGATCTCTGACTTCAGTGTCTATCGAATTGCTATCATCCTCGTTATCTCGACTTCAACATTGCTCTGATGAAAATTTTTTGACACACTTCTTGTCAATTGAGTAATTTCCGTGTCAACCCAAATAAAAAGACATGTATTGTTGTTGATCAGAAAGGATATTGCGACGAATTCGCCGATGTCTTCGTCACTCGGAAGCAGAATTTCCATCAATTCGAGATCTTGAAATATACATGAGTACGGGCGCTGTGGATCCCTCCCAGGACAGTGATAGCCCCACTTGTCGATCCAAAATAAACGAGGATCTTTAGAGAGAAGACTTCAACTGCACGCTACGACCTCCTCGGCATCTTCGCCGGCGGCAACCGATCGGAGACACCGGCAGCCTCGCCGAGAATTCCTCGCCGGGAACTCCTCGTCCGACTCCCGGCTCCGGTCATCCTCGAAGTTGAGCGCGTAGCTCATGGGATCGTACCCGAACTCCGGGGGCCACAGCGTGGCCCTGCCTCCGGCACCTCCCGATCCGGGCGATGAGGCCTGCGGCACTTGCACCGGATCTCCCGCCAGCGGGAGCTCCTGGCCGTCGAAAGCAGCCACGAGCGGGGCGACCGAGCTGCCCTGTGGGTTGTGCCGTCGTCGCAGGCCGAGGAGGCGGCCTCATGGTAGGCGGAGACGGCGGCGTGGCCGTCGTGGAAGCAGCAGAAGAGGAGGCGAGGGGAGGATGATCTCAGCTTGTGATTGAACAACATTTTGTGTGTGTGTGTGTGTGTGTGTGAGAGAGAGAGGAGAGAGAGAGAGAGAGAGAGAGAGAGAGAGATGGACTCGGAGTCCTTGGTCTGGTCTGTGCAAGACTGTGAAGAGAGTGAATGGGCGACGAGGAAGAAGATGGAGAGAGGATAAGGTGGGCGGGTACTTATAGGGCGGACGGATAAGGACGCCGGCCGTGTGGTGTGGTGGCGTGAGCAGCACCAGCAGAGCACTGCTAGTGAGGAAGAAAAAACCGTGGGAGTTGGTGGGGAAGCGGTTCTTTTTTTGCGTTAACACCGCGTGAGGTTTCGTTTTTGTTTTCTTGACTTCATTTTGGGCAGTTTAGTAATTAAGCAAAGTCGAGGGAACCGCATAGCTACTGCTTTATCTCTATTTTTTTGTTTGCCAAGTTGCAAATTTGAATAACTTTCTTAATGGGGTTTTATCATTTGAGAGTAAAACGCCAATGACAGAATCGTGACTTCAAATTCATGACTCGTGACCTTAGTCTCGTGAAGAAGCTACAGTGCGGAAGACGTTAATTTACTTGAGATTTGGAGAATGCATAAACCCTGGGAATGGCGAACGGACGTGATTAGATCCGGCTAGAAAATTGAACGTGGGGGGAATGCAGAGTACCCTTCGTCGTTGCGTGATGGCAAATCATATCTCCATCGATAGCATAAGATTTGGAACATCACGGACTAAACGAGCATAACTTGGACACAAGACGGTAGGAGAGAGGGGGATCGAGATGTTGGATATTTTCCACATGGCATCAAAATAATATATATTGAATTCCTATATCAACTCTTCGTATATAATTACTTTTTGGTTGCGTTTGGTAACATTTCTGTACTCGGGAACAATTCTGTTACAAATAATTTTTTCCATCTCTATTCCCTGGACAAGTTTATGAGTAAAAGGACGCGTCTGTTAACTACTCAAAATTGCTATCCCCAGAATGGAAAAATAACAAAAAAATTTCCATTCCATTTTTTTTTTTTTCACTTAACTATAAAAATGTCAGTGGAGATTTAATAATTCACGTTTGGATAGAACTGAACTTTTGTAAGGACTAACTGATCAAGATGTTCTAAGAAGTTTTCAGAAAATTCAACGCAATAGTTAGTAGGAGTGTCAAAAATACGTAGCCGGCCCTATCCAACCCGACTTGACCCAAAATTTTCAAGATTTTTACTGTTCAGGTTGGGCGAGTGATCAGTAAACGATTTCAAGTAGTGGATGGTTTAAGTCAAGTCGGGCCGATTCATTTTTTTTTTTTTTGGCACTTCTTCTTCCATTCTCACCAGCTGCATCCCCAAGAATTCTATGAAGGCACTATAATTAATCAAAAGATAACATTTAATGTTTCAATCCAAAAATTGATAATATATAACTCCCGCCCCTCCTTGACTCCCATCACACCCACATATGATATAAAAAAAATAGGATTTATAAAAATAAAATGTTAGCATAATTCATATATGTAGACAAACACATTTAAATACGGATTTAAATGTTCTTTCTTTGTTGTCAATTCATGTTGCATACGATTTTTTTATGCGTCTTCCATAATGTATCTGAGGGTGGTAAAATAACAATCAATCTTAATGTAAAACTTAAAAAGAAATAAAACCAATAATCTTGATTTTACCTCGACATTATTTTGATGACAAGTATACTAAGGAAGTCAAAAGTATAATGATCTTCTACACAAAAAAAAAAAAAAACCTAAACCCCCTAAACCCAACGCATAGGTATATGGGGGTCTGGTTGGGTTAGCTTGTTTCTCTAAAATGACTTTTTTTTTTTTTCTTGACGACAAATTTTTTTTTTTTTACTTTTTGTTTATGTTCCAATCTATTCCATGGCAACTAATCTATTCTTAGGAATAGAAAAATTAACTAACGCACACAAAGATTTCTATTCTTTTTCTGTTTCGAAATACAAAAGGACAGATAAACGGAGAAATGCATTAGTTTTCCAAATAGGCCATTCACGTTTTCTTTAAGGTTCGATCCAACACTAGCTTCAACTGGCCCCCCTCCCCAATCTATATTAAGGCACACTCCCACGTATCGGCGTTAGTGCATTCAATATCTTACTCTATACTCCCATAAGACTTGAATCCAACATCACTAGGAGAGAAATACGTTATTGGTGCATTCGTGCATCTACTAAATATACGTGTTGATGGGCAAATTGACCCAAAGCTTGAGAAAGCATGTCACATAAACGGATCCGCACGCACAGAGACAAAGTTCTTCAATCGGGGGTTCGACCTGGGTTACTCCGATAATTAAAATTTGTGATATCGAATCATTTAATCCATATCGCCTTCGTCTCAAACTCATTCCAACTCCAACCAAGGTTGACATCGCCATGTAAACATCTTCCATTCCCCGCACCATTAACTAAACTATATGTACTCATATTTACGGAGCATTAATACTTAAAATTTGCTAAATACTGGCTTAATAAACTATTTCACTCGTCCCTACTTAATCTCTCATTCATGTGACCCTAGCTCTTCACTTTCCCTGGTGGTTTCGTGGGATCTCGAACCCCGGTTTTTTGAACATGCCTAGATGCGGTTTGCTCCCTCCGGTTAGAATAAACGCGATTTTTCCCGGTGGTGCATGAACGGAACGAGAACGAGAGTGCGATGAATGTGCCCTCATACTCAGTAGCCTCCGACATAATCATCGTGATTAACTAGTAATTAATTAAAAGAAGATGGAGGGAGTCATGTTTTGGTCTGGATTCTTGGTCGTTTACGAGGCGAGCTTGCTCGCGTGATTGTTGGGTCAGCGTGGTTCCTCAAAGCGCGAGCCCAGCATGTGAAAGCGCTCCACGCGTCGGTGTGGATTGGAGTGGCGAGCGAGCGTCCGGGGAAAATGGTTCATGCATCCGACCCTCGGCGCCCGCCGCTGAATGCTTGCTTGCCCGACTATTTGGTGTAAATAATAGGGTAAACATTGGCCTTCCGTCTATTGGACGTATTCGAGTCGAGTCGTGTCGATGCAATACTTTTGAGTTCGGTCTCACTCCATCCATCTCTACACGGTGTTTAAAACTCGACTTGAGCTTAATCGAGTGTCGAAGTTTATGCTTGAGTTCGACTAGAATATCAAGACACTCGAGCTTGACTCCACGCGATTTCTAAAAATTTGGGAAAGAACATACGATCGAGTTCAAGCTTTATATTGAAAAAGCTGGAACCATGTGGGTATAGGTTAATTTTGGGGATATCTACATACGTCTATTCGTAAGGATTGATTTTGTGCGAAACTTATGTGGAAGATAAATTTGCGAGGTTAGTTGTTCTATAAGTTTACTTAGTGTTCGAGGGATCATGGCAGCGGCTTTCTATCATTTCTAAGTACTTCATGGCAAGGTTTATAATATTATATTGCTCATTCAACAGCCCAAATACTATGATTTCTTCCAATAATGATATATCTCAAGGGAAATATTCCATGCTTAATAATTTATATTTACCCTAAGAAAAGATCATCGAATAATATATTTGAGCACATGGGAAAAGATTTTCATGGCTTATAAGGATTAAGGAATGTCAAAGTTGTCCATTCTAAAACTTTTGTCATGAAATTTTATGGAGAGAATAGTAGGTCATTGTGGTACTATTTATGCCTAATATAATGTGGGTAATATCATTATTCACTATTTTCTAGACACTTAACAGGACACTTATGCAGGAAAAAGAGTCCCATAAATTTAGAAAAATTCTAAATAAGGGCTTGAAGTGCCCTCATTTTTTTCAAATAAGTATTTGAAATGGACTTTATTTCAAACAAGAGCCTAAATTACTCTCATTATTTCAAAAAAAAAAAGGCATGACCAAGGGCATTTTTGTCCTTTACTTTTTTTTTCCCTTGTTTCGATTTCTATTTTTTTTTTCCTTTGTTGCAGCCAGCGAGGGCCTAACGACTTTTCTTTGAAATAATGAAGAAACTTCAGGCTCTATTTGAAATAAGGTCCACTTTAAGCCATTATTTGATAAAATAAGGACACTTTAGGTCCTTATTCAAAAAATTCCCCATAGATTTTACAAAATAAATAGATCAATTCTAATTAAAGGATCCGCCACTGCAATGTTGAGAAAAATCTTTATCGAAGTACATTAATTGATGAAAAAAGGATGCAAACCATTACACAATGCTCTCTCTACATAAATTACACAACGGGTCTAACGTTGAAGAAAATTATTTAATGCGATGGTTATTCTGACTATAACAAGACCGAGAGTTTGTCTCCATATCACATACTGCCAAAGATGTACACGCGTTTAGGGTATGCAGAAGAGACATTTGAAAAGTCAAACAGATAAATCACCGATTAATAAATATTTGTGAAACTGATAGAAATACACGACAAAGATATCCAATTGAAAAAAAAAATGTATGCATATATAAGAAAGAGAGAATTATTTCAAAATTTGAACTTTTCTTGGAAGATTGAGGCAATACGGAAATAATGCAAAATTTAAAATTGAAGCTTTGAAAGATAATATAAAGTTATCAAATTACATACTCGTACATGGATATAATATCTGTAAAATAAGTAATTGAGGTTATTTGAGGGGAAAAAAATGATTGAGATGTCCTGCAAATCGGAGCTTACCTATCATTACTTTATACGATGCTGATATATATATATATATATATATATATATATATATATATATATATATATATATATCTTTCATATGTAAATTCAGAAAAATTGCTTCACTTGTTAATGACATAACATGTTACCATGTAAAGGTTCTCAGAATATTTTATTAGCAGAAGTGCAGACGAGTTCTGCGTTTGCAAAAAATTGATGGTTAAAAGAGTTTGCAATATCTTATTACTTAGGATTAATATCACGAAAAATTCCAAACTAATTGACAAATTTACCATGAATTAAAATGACAAAAAATTCAAAACTGGTACATTTGTGACAAATTTACCCTCAGCTGGTATACTTGTGACAAATTTACCTTCTATTAATTTTCGTTAAATTAGGTTAATACCATGGAAAACTTCAAACCGATACTACTATGACAAAAGGCTATGTAAAAATCCCAAATTGGTATAACATCAACTGCCACGTGTCTTTTGACTCAGCAATTTGACGGCAAAAATTCAACGTGAACTACAAATTGTAAATTTGTCATAGATATACCAATTTGGGATTTTGCGTGACAAAAAAAATTAATTTGAGGTAAATTTGTCACAGGTATACTCCATTTGAGATTTTTCGTGGTATAAACCCTATTACTTAATATTTGAATTCTCAATTGATTTGAAAGATAATATTGCCACAGTAAGAAAAAAATTGTGGAAAGAGTAAAGTGTTTGCAAATACGTACTTTTTGAATAATACGGTTATAATATGAAAAAGAATCATAGTTTACAACTGAAATATGTGAGAAATAGAATAGGATTATTAATCTACATTTTTATGCATTGATAAAATATTTGAAAAATAAATAATCGAGGATATTTAGTGAGGTGAGAAGAACTTGTAATCTCTCAAAAATAAAATGCCCTTTTTTATTTTATGTAATATTATATCTGGCATCAAATACACATACATATTCAACTAGTGGTTCTATTCTTTTAGGCTGCGTTTGGGAAAATTTTAGGGGAATGCAAAGCCATTTCACCAAGACCTTTGAGTAAATATGTATTTGGTGAAAGCTAGGCGGTGTTTAGATAACTATTTTTGTGTATATTTTGTGCTATAACTTTGAAATGAAAGAAGAAGAAGAAGAAGAAGAACAGATGTAGCCATGGTTGGCAAAGAAGACGGTAAGCTTTGCCAGCAGCGACCTCAGATCTATAGCCTCGTGACCAACCACAACTAGATCCGGAGCCTCGCAACTTTAGGTGAGGTGGGTAACCTCACGTGAGGTGCACGACCTTAGGCAAGCGGTGTGGACCTCAAGCAAGGCAACTCCAAGGTCGCCTGACCTCAAGCGAGCGACAATGACCTCAGGAGAGGCGACATCGAGGTTGCCTGACCTCAAGCGAGGTGATGATAATGACAAGATCAGTGTGACGCTACCCCCGATGACTGGAGACAGATTTGCTGCAATGAGAAAATGAACAGTGCGTGGGCAAAATTGGAATATGGAATAAAAAGTAGGGGCAATTTGGGAAGGAAAAAATTATTTACCTCTTGAAATTAGCCTTCCCAAAATACTCAAAGCCTAAGACAGGTCTAAACCTGCCTTGGGCTTTCAACTTTGTATTTTCCCAAAAGGGCCGAAAAAGGTTGCCAAACACCATCACTTTTTGTCAAGGGACTTTGAGGGCTTAAAGCCTATTGGTAAAGTGGTTCCCAAACGCAGCAGAAATGTAAAGGGGGCAGATATGTAATAGTGATTGCATCTCAAGCCAGCTCAGTCGGCTTCAACTTTCGGACCGGGCGTTCGTGTCGGCCTCGTCTTCGACCGTCGATTTTCATAAGAACCTGGCTCGTGAAGACCGAACCGGGACCCCAACTCCGAGCCACCCCGGGTCCCAGGCTCTGCTGATTTCATTTGCTCCCGCCCGGTGTAGACTGCTCTCGAAGCGTCTCCTCAACCGGTGGAAAGCGGAAACAAGCCCGAAATCGAAAATCTGCCGAGCAATTTGCCAAGTTCTCCTTCTCCACAATCTCATCGAGCATCTGGAGCTCGACCCTCGACTTTTTCTGTTTTGGATGGTGAGCAGCTGCTTCTCTGTGGCATTTCATCGAACAGTCGAGTTAGAGTCTTGATGCATGGCCAGAGAATGAAAGAAGTTACATTTTGACGCTCATAGTATCCTGCGATTTTCTTGTTTGTGTTGGTCCTTTACAGGAGGCGGCGCTGGACAAGCAATCGCCGTCACTTGACGATTGCCTCAAGCTATTAAAAGGCGAGAGAGACGAGCAACGCCTAGCTGGCCTTCTCTTGGTGACGAAATTCTGCAAAGGGAACGACCTTGCTTCGCTGCGCAGGATTTATGATGCCGTCGGGACGCAGTTCCTCGACCGCCTCCTCAGAACCGGTAATTTAGGTGGTACCTTATTTGTTTCAGTTCTGTCGTTAGTGGGATCGCACAGCCATGACTTGGCTAAAAGAATTACTTTTCAATTACCTGTTTGACCTGTGAGATGGCATGTCCAAGTAAATACCAGCATTTCGAGAATGGTGGGCAGTGCTTTGAGGAATGCGTGAGTTCCAAGTGACTTGAATTAACTCTTGTCAACATAAGTTTAAGAACATGTTATCTGCTATAATGACATTGTAGGTTTTAACTGTGCTGAAAAGATTTTTCTATGGTACCATGTGTATATGGTGACAGAAGGGTTGGAATATGTAAAGGTTGGTAATTTTTAGTGTGACTTGCTTCTTTGGCAAGCAATCCAAGTTCGGCCATGCTTATGAAGAGATGCTATAAGCTCTCATGGTTTGTTTTATGACGTAGAGAACCCTTTGCGAGTTGCAAGTCCCCGAGCTTGTTAACAGCGATAAGAAATGGATATGCGCTCTTTACTTAAGTGATTGTGTGGCTTTTAGGGGCGGGGATTTGCTGAAAAAAATTGAATGGACTATCAGTTTGCATTGGTGGGAGCTCTTTAATCTTATTAAAGCATCAGTTAGATAAACGGCTTGGTGGAATTGGTAGTAACTGCATGGGCATCAGTTTCCGTAACTTGAACCTCCTGGTGCGAGGCATTTCTGTTTCAGTTGGCTACTTGAAGGTTTTGTCTTAGAGTAAGTCTGACAATTCGTTGATGGAACCATTGTGGCGGATGAACTTTCCAGAGTAACCTCTAAGTGCCGAATGATCTCCGTAGGCTTTCAGTTTAGTTATGTCCCCATTGAATAATAGCATTGAAAGTGGACTGGTCTTGTAAAAACGTCTTCAATGGGTTTGTTTGTTGGCTGCTTTTGAGATCTTGAAGCCCTTCCTCATGTGAGTCTAACACCGTTGGTGTCTGCACCGTGTAACTTAATAAATATAAGTCAGTACAATATTCCATCAAAATTAGGGTTATTATGGTCCTTTGAAGTCATATCTAGACGTACAGGCTTCTAAAGGGAGTGACTAGCCGAGCAGTTTTAAGCAAAACCAATGCAAGTTTTGCACCTGTACTTCTGAGTGTTTTTGCTGATTTTGATGGAAAGTGTAACTACTTAAAAAGCCAGTACAGGTGAGTTTAAGAGCTCACACTTCTATATGCGACTTCTCAGCTAGATAAGCATGCTCACTCATTTGGAATCTTAGCGATTTCTATAAGATAGGTGAGTTATAGTACAGACGGTGAGAACATAGATGAGGCAATTTATTATGATGAATAATGTTATTTGGTCTATTAAGGACCACGATGTCTCAATCTGACTGGATGTAATAAGTATTATCAATCCTGGACCATATGTTTTTGTGCAGACCTAAAACTTAATTTCATATGCTGAGTACTAGAGGTTGATTTCATTAACTAGGGCACACCAAAATCATATCAAATAGAAATTCTTTCATGGATGAAATTTCTTTCTTTGCCTAGATATTGTCTAACATTTCTCTCCTCATTTTGTTTTCTCATAATTTCTCCAATTTGGGAAGGAATGGGACAAGGATCTACTGATGGCAGTGACAATCGCGATGCATAATGTGCAGCTGTCGGTAACAGTTTTAGCTGCATTCTGCCGCGTTACTGAGATTGCTGCTTCAAATGACATGGTTTCAAAAATCCCCCTCATACTTGAGATTTGTCAAACAGTAAGATTCTCTTTCCCTGACTTAATGTTATACATTTTAAGAATTTTGAGTAGAGAAGTTAGTGGACTCCTCATCCTTGAAAATGTATTCAGAGCTGCTTTTATGTGGGTTAGCGGATCATGTGTTAGGTCTTTGCAGAGCAAAGAAGTGGTAGAACAGAGCAGGTAGCTATGATTATATTTTCTTGGTGAAACTTACAGTGTTGATCCTGACATTTTTCTTTTCCTTTGTACGTTTTGTGCTTTGTTGATTCTTTGATATATCAAATACAGATCTGGTTCCTCCATACTTGAAGAATGTTTATGAATTTTTATATCTAGTGCTCTCTGCAAATGAAGATGGAGTTGTTTCTTTCTTTGAATCTGGAGGCTTGAAGGTGCTAGCCCCTCAAATGTCTACATTTGCAGATGGTAATGTTCACACCTTGACTGGATTTTGCAAACAAGTACTTAAGAATTGTTGTGACTCTCATTTTGGGGTGGGGGGGGGTATATCTGTGTTTCCATTGGGGCCTTATTTGTAGTCATCCATGAATTTTTTTCCTTTTGTGTTTTTTCTCTGATTGATACCATGTGAGAATATTTCTTCTATAGCATATTCTTGTCTGCCATTTTCTGGAAATAATGATATAGGTTCTGATGGATTGCTAATGGTCTTCTGTCAGAGTTAATGTGACCAAAGTTTTGGCAGGTTCGCGTCCATCGAGCTGCCATGAAAACTTGTGTCAATTGTTGCATGGAAAGCTGTCTCTGGTCTTTATTAGCCATGCTTGTCTTGAGGAGCTTTCATTAATTGGTGAGTTTTGATTTGTGTTGAGTCTTTTTTTTTTTGAGCTTGTAAGTCTATATTTTCTTAACGAAAAATAAAAAATTGTGATCGATAACATAGTAATTTCTTCCAAAAGCAGGTTGCTGCCATAGCGAGGCAATTTGCTGTCCTCCACAATGCATTAAAATTCGAAGCACTGCATATACTATCAGCTATCTTCTCTTCAGAACTTTTGGTTTGTATTTTCCTCTACAAATGTTTCTTTTATGCCTTCCCTGAAAACAGTAACTTCTTTATGTGCTTCTGTGTCCATTATATGCTTTTAATGTGGGGATAACTGTGTGTATTGAATTAATGATGTCAAGTTGGATGTGGAATTTAGTGCTTGGTGACTGTATTAGATTTGGAATAAATGCACAAGAAGTTCTGAAACTTGCGTCTGAAATGCAATTTAGTTCTACAACTTTTGAATGGCCAATCCAATCTTTAATTTTGAAAAGAAAGTTTAATTAATTAAGTTCTTTCGTTTATTCTGTTAGTTAAATTTGAGGATATCCCAGTGGCACTTAAATAAGTAAACTTCGTTTCCAACCTCTAGCTGGATAAAGAGATCTGTTTCTTCAAGAAATGGATTTCTTATTGGTCAAATATAATAAAATTTCAAGCTTTGTTTGTAGTTAAACATTGCTTTCATCAAGACTCTTGTATATGGTCTTTAAACTTTATCTTGGATCTAGAAGTCGACAAATCTTTAATATTCTGGCAGGAGACACAAAGCCTAACTAATGACAAGTCTACTTGTTTGTGTTGATTAAGATGAACTCCATTGTGTTATACTCAAATAGGTGTGGACTACAATCCCAAAAAAAACTGCACCTTAATTTTTTGCCATCCTTTAATTTCAGAACTCTCACTAAAAAGGAAAAATATCCTCACAAAGCCTCCCAAAAATGGCTTTTCCTTTGGGTGTCACATATTGGCATCACGAATTTCCTACTTCCATTTTGTTAAGAGGCAATAGAATGTTTTGATTGGATTTTATAGTTAAAAGAATTTATTGCTGCATTGAAAATTGAAAAGACTAAATTGACTATCATGCTTCAATTTGAGGAGTTTAGTGCATTTATCTCCGAAAGCGTTGAAGATTTTTGCATTGCTTGGATTTTGCACGATTTTAGAGTCTCTAAAAACGCTTTCATGCGTTATCCATTAAGCTTATCAAACTGATCCTATCTGGTGTATCTGTCCTTGGTCTAATTGAAGACAATAATGTTTATGGCCATCTTTAGAATTATATATCTACCAATTATGCAATATTTCCATCTGCACTTTGGTGTTCTGCTGAGTGATGAAACTGATTCTGGTTGTGTTGGGATTCTCAGGCATCGCTTTGTGAGGCACTTCGTGTAATGCCAACTGGTACTTGGTCCGATAATTTAAGGATTGGCATCACAGCAATCCTACAAAACCGCGTTGGTATGTAAGCAAAGGTGATTCCGTGGATGTGTATTGCAAGAAATCGAATGCACGTGCGTAACCAACTAATTCTCACTTCTAAGTTATTGTGGACTGCACTTCCATTATAAAGTGCAAAGTTATTTTTAACTACCTAAAGTAAGGCAGGGATCTACTAATAGTCAAGCATGCTAAAATAGAAAATGGAAAATTAAGTGATAATCCCGGCAAAATTGTAAGGAAAGAGATTTCTAAATTAAACATTAGTTTAGATGGAAAATTGAGTTGATATCTGATTTTTTTCACTTACCAATAACAATTGCTTTTGATGATGTCCTTTTGAGTGTCTTAAGTGATGAAAATTTTTGGCTTCTATTAAATCATGTTGATATAGTCCCTTTTTCTATTTAGCTCCTGCTGACAAGCTTCATGCCCTCATTTTGGCTGAGGCTGCTGTCTCAATAATGGGTGAGAAGTGGCTCATTAATCAAGTAAACTCGCCTGATGCAAGGGAGCCTGTTCCAGCTGACAGGTGATGCATGTTGGCCCTATTGTTCTCAGTTTATCTAAGTGGAATACTTGATTTCATGTTGGCATCTTGGTTCTATTTCACACTAATTTGTCCCTTTTTCGCTTTTAGATGTCTGTTGCTTGTCTTAGAATCTTCTAGGTTGAAATTGCTGTATTGCTGAATGATGTGGCCTACTGAAATATGAAGCCTCAAAGAGTTCCTCCTCCTCCAACGTGGATCCTATCCTTTCAAAGCAGCGAACTTTGGCTATTGCCTTTTCCTTGATTGAGAAGATAATTAGACTAGCTGCAAATATGGGTGCAGATGAAGGTAAGTAGCTACGTCATGGATACTGATAGTTATCATGCATGTCTAATATCATGATCTTGTGGGATCTTCATGGACATTGTTCTTCAATCTTACAGGAGATCTTATTCAAGAGAATACCTTCACAAAGGTGATCCATGGACTTAATGAGACGATTGGTGTGGTTCTGGAGTACTTACAAGATGCAAAGGTTGGGGTTTGAGAACATTTACGTTATCTTCCTGTGGTTGGGTGTTATTAGTATTGTGACCTGTGCTCTGGGTTGCCTTTTATCCTGCAGGAACATGGAGAGAAAAAGGGAGATGATCTTCTTGCGTCAGTGCGAGTTGTTGGGAGGTATATTCTTTGATCATTCTCATGATATTCTCAAAAGAATTTCTTCAGTTAATAAAGATGAATGCGAGTAATACAGACTTATGTTTCTTTTTTCCTCTGGGTTAGTTTCACAGATTTCGAAGTTCATGGTAGTTATTACAGGGTAAATTGCACCTTGACCCCATGTACACCATATATCCATGTGACTCCATGTAATCCTTGGACTCCTGGATGTCCATCATACCGCTACTACTTACAGCGTTTGAATATCTTAAGGCCTTGTTTGGAAGTTAACTCTCTTGATTCTTGGAGTGCTCTGCATGACCACTCTAAGCAGTTTTGATTTAGTCCTCCAGGTATCCTGCACCAGTACTTTTCTTAAACAATCCTAGTGTGACCTGACTCAAACAGGAGAAAAGTCTTAGTACGACATGAATAAGAAGAGTCTAAATCCCTCATATTGTATAAAAGAATACTAGTTCACAGGAGGATGAGTAATCCTAAAGAGAAATCATTCATTTTAATGTTCATATACTATTCCTCCATAAGATTATATCAGAGTTAGTAGGATATGATTTAGGTTTCTTATATCTTTAATACAGAATAATGTGCTAGACAGTGGACCAAATAATTTGCTTGAGCAACACATGGTTGAACTACAGCTCGCATAACCATCTATTCTAGTGAGAATTCTATATGTTTATTGTGTTGGGTTTAATCTGCTTATATGGATCTTCTCAGCTATCTTGCAGAGACACCTGTTGCATGCAAAGAGAAAGTCCAGGAGCTCCTACCTTTTATGCTATCAATTGAAGGCAATGATGAGCCTAGGTCTGGATTCATCGTGTGACTTTTGGTTCAAGTTAAATGAAAAATCCTCTGGAATAACATCTGTTTAATTTTGTTCCAACAGTCCATTCTATTCTGTATGCTTTTTTGCTACCTATGCTGTGTCAAACAACAATGAAGACGGAAGGATGTCAAGTTTTAGCCTCCTTTGGAGGGGATAAAGCCGTAAGCAACGAGATTCTATCCCATGTATTCTGAGGTTGTGTTACTCCATATTTCTGGCAATGGTGTAAAGAAGGCACATTAGAGTGAATTATCATTGGTGGCATGGCTCCTCTTTGGTTAATATTTATGGTGGAAAATAGCTTGTTTAGAGGCTATACTGGGGCAGTGAAATAAATGATTGTGCACGTAATTGCCATTTGTGAATCTGGGAAACTGAGCAATAGTTGGTTGCAGTAACTATCGTCCTTCGACTTTGCAGATTGTGGACTGCCTCATTAAAATGATTGGTACACATTCTTACAAGGTAGAGGATACTGACAGCATCTTCCTGGCTTGTGATTGTATCATGAACCTCCTTCTGAAGGTACTGTCTGCTCATTACATCGGAACATTGCTCTTATCTTTTTGGTGCAATGACTTTTTTAACTTTTTACAACAGAAAGAGAAGGTGCCATTATCATTAAAGGAGCCCATTTACGTCAATCTGTTGAGAAACATTAGTAAAGCTGGGCAGGTAGAGTATTTGAACTCTTGAGGGATGTATATTACTTGTTTGTTGCCAAAGCTCTTTTTCATCTTCTGTTTTGCTATTTGGCGCGAATTCTTAATGGACATACTACTCTCTTGTCACCAAAGTTTTCTTTTTCTCTCTGTCTTTACTTTATGTTAGGACTGGGCCGTATCTTATCCCTGCTTTCACACTTCAAAACTAAGCCTAGCTTTCCAGTGTGGTGCGCAGGCAAACTATCCACACAAGGACTAAGGAAATCAAGTGCAATTAGTTCCTCTTGGCCTGTCCCAAGAGAGTACAATGAGTTGGAATAGTACCTCAGATTTCAAACCTCTTGTTCATGACTTTTCATGGGTTTCATACCCATTCCCTATTTAGCTAAACCCTTAAGATTGTTGCTAATGCTAGTTGTATTATGCATAAAAGCTACTCCTTTGCTGATACTTTAGTGTACTGATAAGAATTGCACTGGCTTTGCTATTTATGTCTGTAACAGCTAGAATTGACTGTGGAAACGTTTTTTGGGTGCTGCAGTTGTTGTTAGATGATGAGTATCGACAGAAAATATTTACTAGAATTAGCCTATTGTCTGGCTTTTGGATGTTTTTTGCGTCTTTCTTATCTCCTCTTTAATGTGTAGCGCTTCGATAAAATGGTAGTGTAATGTAAAATTGATTCGTGCATGTCTGTAGTGACTTATCATGGATCTCTTTGTCCTTATCTGCGAAGTATTAAAAATGTTTAGAGATACTAGAAGGATTTGTGTGACAGAAAGAAGCTGATGCTGACAATCGAGACAACTAAATCAGGGAAATACATAATTTTCTTGTTTATTTTTTTCCCGTGCTATTTTTTTTTTAAACCTGACTATGATACTAACATGGATATCTATATTGATTTTCCACTTGAATTTCTGGCTGTGATTCAGAGAATTCTGATGACCCAACTGTGACGATGATGGCATCAAGCATATGTTCACTGATATTAGATCATTCTTCAGAAGAGGCTCTTCTAGGTTATCCAAATTTTAATCGCAGCGATCTTCATAGCTTGTGTCGGCTCATTGTTAAAAGTCTTGCTTTAAATGAGACGGTAAGGGTGCTCAGAGAATTTATTCTACTTGTCGTGGTCAATGTAGAGTTGATGCTGGCAATGACAGCAATGTTTTCTATGGTGCAATCCCAACTGCTTATGCTGTACACTGAGATCCAATGACAACACCTTTGTTCTTTCATTTTTCTCATTTTTGCCAGTATCCTGTGATAACACCTCACACACTACATCTTTGATTGCTTTCTGAATTTATCTCAGGATATGGTTGATGAAGCTAGAGCAGACTTGGATCTTCAAGAGATTATCTCATCGGGTAGGTCTAAGTTGTGAATTCCCAATAAATATGTTGGACATGTGAGACATGCATTATTGCCTTCTCGGTGATTCCGATGTTCAGCTCAAAGATTTGGATCCAACGTCAAAACCCATCTCTTTGCTACTCTAATTTTGTAAAAGTTCATTTACCATCTCTTCAGAATATTGCTAAAACAGTGAATTTCGTTGTGCACACTACATCCTGTGCAGGATTTTCCCGGTGGTCACATCGTTTTCCTTATATACAAGGCACAGTTGAGAGGGAGCTTGGTCATCATATGTGACTCATGGTTTACTTAATCTTAGTACATCTGGAAGTGGTTTCTCCAAAACTCCAATATCTTCAGATTGACTAACTGGAGAAAGGACGTAGTTGGAGAGGAATATTTCACCAGCTGTAACATAATACCTGGCCATACTCGTTTTTCTTTGCATCTGTCTGGTCCCATCTTAATCAGGTATCTAATGAAATCATCCTATGCAGTTCTTTAGTGTAAAATCATCCTATGTAACATCGAATGTGTAATCATGAAGAGGCCAAGAAACATGTAGCATCTCTTCTTTCAATGTAATTACTCTTGATTTCTTTGGCAAAGAGCGTTAGATCTGTAATTTTATATATTCCAAAAGAGTCCTGGTTCTCTGTCTAGTAGTTCGGCTTGGACGAAATTACATGCGGAAGGATCATCTTTCCATGTTTGGCAGCTCAAGCTTTCTAGTAGTGCTCGGCTCGTGTTTTTGTCATACTCGGCATGCTGGGAGTGCTAAATTGCATTCTCCTGATGTATAATTTAGTTTTGAAAGATGCATTGAGTGATGCTCCGTTCAAGATGGTGCCGTCGTAAGTCTATCCGGAGGAACGTAATACCGGATAGTTGTAAGGTTCTCTCCTCTCTTCCGATACCATGTAATGAGCTTACGGTTATAATAAATGTAACGAGTTAGGTCAAATCTATAGCTCGAGAATGCATGTAACAAGTTGGGCAGAAGTTATGTTAGGATTGTACCAAGAATGCAGGTACCAAGTTAGGTGACATTTATAGGCTTTGATGGTGCGGGGTTTGGGCGGTTTGGGGCGCTCAGGAAGATCACAGGGTCGGTCCCTGTTGAAAAGGGGAAAAAAAAACGTAGCTAGGTCAAATTTGCTAGATTTCATAGAGCTAAAAAGCTTATTGGGATCGAATCTAATCCTATTGATTGTGTGATTGAAGTCACGTCAATTAACATTTAGCAGCAGAAAGCCTAATGATGCCCACCGATCTGAATTAATATTCGTTTTTCAAGCTAAATTTATATTCGTTTAACCGTGTTGAATTGCTCCGCTCTGAGGAAGACATGTAACGAAATTTATAATTTTTCAAATCTAATCTAGCCATGATTATGAGGAATGAAATGAGGACATACCTCGATCTCTATCAATAATATACACGGTGAAATTCATTTCGGGTGAAATAAGGTGTGTTCATAGTCATTTTCCTTAAAAGTGTGTGATAAAAAAAGAATCTATGCTATCGTAGTAGAATTCCAAAAAAGTTGTTGTAAGTTTTCATCAATTGTATTACATATGAAGAGCATATTAAAATAACGTGGTTTCAATTTTTTAGTTCTTATTAAAGAGAATATTGTTAACAGTGTGCTATTTAATGAGACACGAACACAAAATTTAGTAATCTATACGGGCAAGATGGATATTCTTGGCATAGAAATGATAACTATCACATGACATTATGAACCAGCTATTATAGAAAGTTATCAGAAAAAAAAAAATAAAAATTGGAGTATTTTTTATCTGAGTGAAATATGTATGTGCAAGAGACGTGTGTACTATTTTACATAAAAGCATGAGTATCTAAAGGATCCCTTGACCAGAAGTCACATGTCTTTCCCAATAGGACAAGTTATTATTCTGAAATGCTAAATAAAGTATATAAAGTGTTAATTATGCATACAAATTATTTTTGAATTAGAATATCAAAAAATTCCTAAACTGGTACACCTATGTTAAATTTATCCCCTGTTAATTTTTGTTAAATTTTACTATCAAATTGGTAAGTTGGATGATGTGTAACAGTTGATGGGTGTATCAGTTTTGAGTCTTTTACCCTCTGCATATGATAAGAGTATTAGCTTGAAATTTTTCATGGTATTCACTCAATTTAATAGGAACCAATTGAGGATAAATTCACCACATGTATATCGATTTGAGATTTTTGATGGTAAAAAATAAGTTTGGAGTAAATTTATTACAAATGTATCAATTTTAGATTTTGTGTGATTAAAAAAATGATTTCAGGTAAATTTTCGTAGATGTATTAGTTTAGAGTTTATTGTGGTGAAAAAATAGTTTGGGATAAATCTGTCACATGTGTACTACTTTAGGATTTTTATGGTAAAAAAATAATTTTTGGATAAATCTGCCACAAGTGCATCGGTTTATCTTTTTCGTGGTATTAACCCTTTGAATTGTCTTGGTAACATTGAACAAGTCTGTGAAAATCACATAGCCAATATACTATTTTATTGTATATTTTAATAGCCAGAGAAAGTACATTTAAGCGGCACTCACTTGCAAAATGTTAAACATTATCAAGCGAAAAGGGTAAAATTCCAACGTCTTCACTTATTGATTTTTTTTCTACTTTCGATAAGATTATAAAATAATCACAGCATTTTTCTCTAATTAAAGTTTCATCCCTCAATTTTTTTTTTCTTTTTCCGGTCTTTCCTTCCAAATCCAGATCTATTGTTCTTTCCGTCTCATTGCATGTACAACTCGGAGTTGACTCTCTACGAGGAGAACAGAGATAATGGACGAGGGGTGGTCCGACATTGGGGCTCAGAAGTACCTAAACCAGAAGACTTATTCTTCCATTATCATATTTTGTTTGGCCAATCTCAAGAATTTATTGCAAATTGCCCCTCCATAGAATATGATCGTCAATGAAATTATCCACTTTCTCTAACTTTTTTTTTTGTTGCAAACTGGTCCTTCATTTTGCAAAATTTGCAGCCACGGAGCCGCTGCTAAGTTTTCCTGGCCAAACGTACAATCCTTATCCATGCGAAACTTGAATTGGCGTTTTCCACGTTTCTACTACCAAAATGCTTAACTCGGTTGACTTGTGGTTGAGAATGTCACCCTATCCCTTGCATGGGATAATCAGCTCATTACGAACCTCTTTAATTACTCTTGTCTTGTTTTTCGTAGTTTTTTTTTTTTTTGGTTCTGCATCATTATGTTGAGTTGTGCCAAAAAAAAAAATAAAAATAGAATGATCAATAACTATGGCATGCCAATGGCTTTGGTCCTTTTAAACAACTGACTAAAAGAGGATATACATGAAAAAGAAAAATGAAACAAAAGACTTAAGAGATTTCCATAATAATTTAAGATCATTGGGATGATTTGAAAAGCTTTCTGATGAAGTCAAGCACGTCATCATTATTCTCATTGATCAGAAGGGGTACATTAATAAATTGTCAAAAGATTTAACTAACTGACCATATTAAAAGTTTTAGGACTTAATTGGCACCATTATTCTCATTGTTGTAGGGTTACCTTACCAAAAAAATGGAGCTTTCGCTCCTATGGGGGCCTCTAGGGCCTGTTCGGTAATCTGGCAGGCTGTGCGGATGCGTTTCTTATTTTAATGGACGGATGCCCGCACGCCCTGCACTTCAATTGCCAAATCATATGATTTTCTTCTCTGATGATCGGGAATATACTTTAATTGCTTTTACGTTAAGGGATCTCGAGATTCGAACTAGGTCTTCATACGAAGCAGTTTAAGGACTTATTTAGGTCCAATGATCGCCATTATTGTCATCATTATTAAAGATTATTGCATTTCTCTTTTTTTTTTCTTTGTCAATTTTGTGGGCCAAATAATAATTCGACTGAAAAAGTGGAGAAAAATTACAATTTTATTCTTGAATCAGTACGTGCTTAGGCTTTGCAAAAAGGAAAAGTGAATGTAGAGCTAAAAGTCAGAGAGAGAGAGAGAGAGAGAGAGAGAGAAACGTAACTTGCCAAACATTTCAGGGACCATTTCGCAATAAAGAAATTTTGAAGGAGTCGGCTGGACTGTCTTCAACTACCCTCTCGTGTCCGACTTCGAGAGGTGACGACTTCTGGAATCAGTCTTCCTCTTCCTCCTACTCCCCTCGTCTACCAAGAAATCACGCACAGGGTTGAAACCCACGTACGTACTGAGCAAAAAGAAGTGAAAAAAACTTTCCATTTGAAGAGCTAGCCGAAATGGGTTTGTGGGAATACCTTCTTCTCGTTGCTGATAGCCTTCTCAGTGGCACTAATCACCTACAACATCCTCATCTCCGCCAATGCTCCCCTCAAGCAAGAACTCCCCGGCCCTTCCATCCCTTCTTTCGGATTCTCGGTGGACCCTGTGATCAAGATGCCTCTTGATAGATCGAGAAGATTCGCCGGCGGCGGCGGCGCAAGAGGCGGCTGTTCCACACGGCGGTCACGGCTTCCGACTCGGTGTACAGCAATTGGCAGTGTAGAGTGATGTACTACTGGTTCAAGAAGCACCAGAGTAGGCCCAATTCGGAGATGGGTGGGTTCACCAGGATCCTGCACTCGGGGAAGCCTGATAGGTACATGGACGAGATCCCCACTTTTGTTGCTCAGCCACTTCCATCTGGGATGGATCAGGTAAGAGTTTCTTCTCTTCTGTTTCCCTTTATGAAAGAATGACTAGCCACTGGCATGGTGTTTGAGTGGGTAAGTTGTTGACAGTGCTGTGAGATGCTTAGTTGTGTGGAATTGTCTTGCATTTTTGTCTTGTTTTGTATGTATGTCTCTGTTGGATGGATAAAGAAGGCAATTAGAGGTGATGTGGACAATGGCAGTGGTTCTGCGGATTTTGATGAGATCTTAGAACCTTGATTTTGTGGTTTGCGAGCTATGTTTACTGGAAGTGAGAAAAGCAATGCGGAGCCTTGTTGCGTGCTGATATTTTTGGGAAGTAATATGACGAGCTCCACATGAGGATTTATCTGTGAAAATTTCATAAGCAGTGACTCAAAGAGAGATTCCTATGGTTTGACAATCAGAAAACATGATGTTCTATCTATAAACAATGTGGTCTCAGCCATGACGGTGGTTTAAGTTAGAGGAAAAATATAGTCCTGCAAAATATGAAACAGAGAAGATGTAGTGGTTGAATTGAGGTTCCTTTTACCGACAATAGGAACGTACTCTTGGTTAAACACATGGGACTTCTTTACCAGCAATGGAAGGGCTAGAAAGTTCGTGTATACATTGAGATCATAAGACGTGAAGGACAATCTGAAAAATACATAACAGAGTTATAGAAGATAAAATGTAAACGGAAGGAAATTCTTCCTCTTGGTAACCCCTCTTCATGGTTGGCATGTCTCTGGGAATAGAACTCTGCAACTACTACCACTGAACTGTATGCTCTACTTGGGCTTAGAAATTATATTAATGTGACTATGACAATTCCTCTGTTGCCGATGGCAGGGAACTCGTCTACTCAGACCCAGTAATAGCTAACGTAATCAATTTGCAATTTGCCCAGCTACTTTTGCCAGTATGTTATGTCAAGGAATTCCTTTATTCTTCTTTCCTTCAGTCAACAACCCAAATAAATTTGAGAATCTGGTCTCTCCAATTCGATTTTGGACTCAGATTCGACTCACACCCTTGCGGGATAGGCAACTTAGCCTTATGATCAGTCTTTTTTGTTTTTCCCAAATAGTTGCTTTCTGAAATTTAAAATGCCTGCGCAGAGTGTAATTTAAGTTGAGCTTCCACATTCATGTGGCCAGAGGTAACTCTGTGGATGGTTAATAGTGACTTGAAGTTGAGAATAATCTCTGTTACAATAAGTAGATCGTTTGCCTTTCTTAACATTGTGGCATCACATTCATATTTCAGGGTTATATAGTCCTCAACAGACCATGGGCATTTGTACAGTGGCTTCGACAAGCTGACATTAAAGAAGAGTATGAGCTCTTGATACTGTGGCATTTCTGAATTAACAGAGACTTTCTTCTTTATTCTTTTGTGCAATTGGCTTTAGCTTGCTGTTCTTACCTTTTGTCCAGTTACATACTGATGTCAGAGCCTGATCATATCATTGTCAAGCCAATACCAAACTTGTCAAGAGATGGACTTGGAGCTGCATTTCCTTTCTTTTATATTGATCCTAAGAAGTATGAGGCTGTCCTGCGGAAATTTTTTCCTGAAGATAAAGGACCAATAACCAATATTGATCCGATTGGAAATTCTCCTGTCATTGTAGGAAAGGTCTGTTTTCTGATCCAGTGTCAGAGGTAGCGAATAGTATTACTTCTTATATGTCTTGGTATTACGTTATTTTGTGTTGGAGATAGCATATTAGAACCTACATATAAATATAATATGGTATTGACTTTCATTAGTTCGGTCACTCGGAAAAGGAGCATATTTAGACCTTGATTAGTTCAAGTGCCCTTCGTTTTTATGTCAGGTTTAGAATTTCCTCAGTTAGTTATATGTGAAGTTTTGATACTATAGTTCTCAGAAGGTAGTGCCATCAGTGACTATGCATTTTTTCGTTTTATTTTCCTCTATTAAATTTCTTCTTGTTCTCTATAGGAATCTCTTAAAAAAATTGCTCCAACTTGGATGAATGTTTCCTTGGCAATGAAGAAAGATCCTGAAACAGATAAGGCATTCGGTTGGGTGCTTGAAATGTGAGCTCCTCTCGGCCATGTAACATCATACTTTTTTCAAGTTGAATACTTAATTTGGACTTACTTTGAGTTCATCTCTTATGTTCCATGTAGGTATGCTTATGCTGTATCATCGGCACTTCATGGCGTTGGTAACATATTATACAAGGATTTTATGATTCAGGTTTACAGATAATCATCTCATGGCTCCTACTTTCTTAATGATTTTGCTGACTTGGCGCAAGATCTTGGTTGCAGTTGGAATACTATGTCTTGATGGCATGTTAATGATCGAGTATTTGAAGTTCGACGTCGTATTACTAAAAAACCTGCTTCTGTTACATTTGATTATGAGTTTAGACAAAATATATCTTCAATTGAAAGACATCAGAGAAAACGTGCAATGGCCAAAAATTATTGGGTAGTTGAGTTGAGTATTTGATTCATTAATTTTAAATTTTCAACAGGTAACTATAGTAAGTCAATGACACTAAGTCTTATTGATGCAGGTTGCCTTACCAACTGGGTTAGGCATTTCTGCTGCTCTGTGTTGCCTGTGTGACTGCTCATGATTGTAATGAGAAAGTCGGATACCATGTTCTTAAGACATCTTACAGCCCCTGCTTTAATCTGTCAATCAGTCAATTTGCTATGCTACACCAAAATCCCCTGCTTTAATCTGTCAATCAGTCAATTTGCTATGCTACACCAAATTCCCCTGCTTTAATCTGCCAATCAGTCAATTTGCTATGCTACACCAAAATAACACATATAAATAAATAAACTTATTGAAGCATCGTCAAATAATGCCAATACTGCAACTGAGATGATATGTTAAGTTAGACAAGTGAGAGGTCATTCGGTTCAACTTAAAGCTGACAAAACTAGACTTGACGTTGAAATTTGTACAAACAAATTACCTTTATCCTAGCAAGAAACTTGCACAATATACGATACATGAGTAGCCCTGAAGGATTAGTTTGTTCCGACTATTTTTGCCTGATGAATTGGCCAACCTAAAATGTTAAGAATGTCACAAGCAGTTGCACTCTACATATCTAATGTTTGAGGGTTTACTAAACTGTCTGCAGCAAGGAATATCAGCAAAGATTCTGTTTAACATGTGAACTTACGACTAATGAAGCTAAAGCATCTTGAAGTAAAGTTCCCCATAGTTGAGATTATTAATCTTGGCAGAAAACAGTTATTCAGGTTACCAATGTCAGACCATATCGTCCAAGATCCCAAGGAGAAGTCTATAAGAGCTGGAAATATCAAGAAGTGATTTGTTTTATTTCCAAATTCCGGTTTAGGGTAGCTTTTTCTTGTTATCCTGTGCTTTCAGTCATTGATTGGGTCCCCTTACGCTGCTTTTTAGGTCACTGGCTTAAAATTAATGTCTCCTGATGTATTTTCTAATTTTACCTTGCATCTTTGTACATCTCTCTTCAAAGGAAGCCTCTAACTTTGGAAAAGAGATAGTTAATGAGGAGGTACTTACATGTTGTCAAGCGTGGTATTAATGCTTATAAATGATATGAGAGAAGGGCAAATTGTTATTGCATTTCTTTTGTTCATAACAAGGATGTCATACTGCAATAAACTGGTCATGGTCATTGAGACATGCATATTGTCATCAATAAGTTAGCTAATTAGCAGGTATTACCATCAGTAGGGATCAACTTTTTCCATTTTTATAGGTTGTTGGATTGCATTACTAATAATTCCCATCATGTTGTTGTTCTTTGTTGTTATTTATTTTCATATTATCACTTAATCATTTAACCAGGGAAATATACTGATGTGTTGATCACTTTCTATTTTGTGTATTCAGCCTCCATGGGACACAGAAATTGGGCAGAAGTTCATAATTCATTACACTTATGGATGTGACTACAATATGAAGGTGATTTCAGTCACTGTTTAACTTATGAGAAAACGAGGGGAAACTGCTGAAAATGATAGAATGATGCGCACTTTTATTGGGACCAGTGTGTTATTTTGCCGCTTGCATCATATCTTAAGTTCAACTTTGGTTTGGCAATTAGGGTGAGTCGACTTATGGAAAGATTGGAGAATGGAGGTTTGACAAGAGATCTTATGATAAGGTTGCTCCTCCAAAGAACCTACCTCTACCACCTCCCGGTGTTCCAGAAAGTGTGGTATGTATTCCATGCTGTTCAAGGGTGCTTTTTGTTTTTTCCCCCTGTAAACCAGCATGTATATCTAGGTTATCTTTGAAAGATTGCTTCCCCGTTTTGAGAGGAAGGATCATTAAAGCCAAAGGATCTAGTAGGGTATAGTTCTAACAAAGGAAGGATCACCGAATTTACAAATCTAATGCTATTTTCTGATCAGGTGTCTGTTGAAGGAGCTTCTGCTTTGTGATGTGTTGTGTCATTTTTAGAGCCTTCATCCTTTGCAACTAACAACTTTGGAATAGGGATTAGTTTAATTGAAGCCTTTTAACAAATTAGAGGATTCTTGCCTCCAATAGATTGAAAGCAGAATAGTCGGGAAAGCATATGTCAGCCAGTCAATTTTTATGTGTTTGGAGGTGTAGCAACAGATTCTAACTATAAGCTTTTTTGGCTCAGTTTTCTAGTAATTTCTTATTTGCCAGGAGATCCCCTCGAATGTTATGCACAACGAAAAAAATGATCACCGAAAATGATGCCAAAGCAATGAGTTACACTATCCCGAAGTTCTGCCCAATCAAACATCAATCTAGCTAGGCACTATATAAACCTGCACAATGCCTGTAGAAACTGATCCCTAACAGAATATGCCAAGAATTTTTTTGCGTCATAATATTGAAGATAAATGCGAAGCACTCCTTGGATATTCTATAAGCAATGTTACATGAAGGTGAAGGCCACAAGCTCAATAATTGTTTGCTGTCGGAGTTGTTCTTTCTTTTGTCTTTTATTTGCTACTCTTTTTTTAGCCCTTTTTACGTCCTTGTTCTTCGTCATCTCCATTGAAAACTTTGATTTCTGGCAGGTGACTCTGGTGAAAATGGTAAATGAAGCGACTGCAAACATCCCGAACTGGGGATCCTAAAACATCATATGCCTTTTGCAGCCACTGAAAGGTTCACCAGGGGTTCATCGTAGTAGAGGTTAAACGCCTGACAAGCACAGAGGAGTCAGAATTGGGGTCATGTTAACATCCTACACGCTGTCGAGGGTGGGTGCTTTTTGTTAATTGCAGAAATACAAGGTTTGGAATCATCCTCGTTCGGCAGATGAGTACGTGCACTGTATGAGCTGTAAAACTTATGTATTATCGTCCAACGGGATCAAGATGTCATTAGGAAGCATGTAAATGACACCATATACACAGGATTCATTTCAATTTCCTTTTTCCACCCGATAAGATTTTCAACTTTCGATACAGAAGTTGTCACACGGTAAATGGTATAGCTGTGGGAAAACAGTTGAGTTGAAGCCCCCGGATTGCTTTTGGGCAGTGAACCGATGCTATGGTCCATCTTCACTGAAACTTGGTCTGAAACATATATGTTCGAACAAGTTTCGACTAGCTTGATCTTGCAGATTGAATGATTCTCCCTTGGTTAGAGAAAACTCCAGGCTTGAACTTTGAAGTGTTGAACGGCCGAGTTTGTTGGAAGGACGTTCTTTGTGGAAAATGTTCCCACTTAATCTCTTTTCGTGAATGAAAGATGAATGGAATCGGAAAACCAATTTCCTCAAGTCTGGTTACTCGTCGTGATGACATCCAGTTAATATACGGATTTAGTTGTACTAATTCGACAAAAGAGTGGGATGATCTAACTTATATTGACTCATTTTTATGCTATACAAATTTAATGACTCATATCCAATCCGGATCAACCCATGCCTGAGGTTGTTTCCCCTACTGTTCCACAGCGTTGCTTCCCTGTACCTAGGTAGTGTCTCTCAGTGGCCCTTGAAGATTCCTTTGTGATGTTGTAGAAAAGCTCCTCGCATCCCCTTGTTATGCTCAATCGTTCTTGCAAAATAGAGGGACAATTTCATCTGTCATTCAGCCCTCAGTAGTTCTCTAGACCCTGTGATTAGGTGGGGTGTTGTGTCAGTTAAAGAAATGGAAAGCGATATGCGTTTGATGGCTCTATGTAAAAGGCTAGGAGATATGTGGTCTGCAAATGATGAGGTTGTTATAGAGGAAGAAATCTCAGAGGAGAAGGCAAAGGAGTGTGACCTAATCTTGTATGGCAGACTATTCTCAAAGTCAAATGTCAACTACCAAGCCTTCCTCACCACTATGAAGAAGGCGTGGAAGGTGGAAGATGTGGAATGCATCTCGCTTGAAAAATGGTCTATTCTCCTTTCAATTTGAGACTGTGGAGGTGAAAAGAGGAGTTTTGGAGGATGGACCCTGGTGTTTTGCGAGAGAGACCTTCTTGTTCTGCAGCCATGTCAGTGGGATATACCAAATCATTGTTATGAATTTACCCACTACGCCTTTTGGGTTCAACTGATTGGGATTCCAAGAGAGAGGCTGATGGAGGACATGTTAAGAAACGTGGCTGCCAAGATTGGATATGTTCTCGAAGTGAAGATTGAGTCAAGAGGCAGCAATTTGAGGAAAGTAAGTGAAGCAAAAACTCCTTATGGATTTATCTGCCCCCCTAAAGTCAGGCACTATCCTTACTTTGGGAAACAGGAAACTTTGAGTAGATTTTCGCTATGAAAGACTCCCCAAATTTTGTTATTTATGCGGCTGTATCGGTCACTATACAACTGATTGTATCGTGTACCTTCATGAAGAGGCAAGTAGTGGAAATTACTCACCAGGGAAGTTTGGTGGCTGGCTGCGTGCTGAAGCCAGATCCCCTAGCCCATTTTGGGAGCCCTTTTTCAGGAAGGAAATGCCCGAAATTGATGAGGAAGAATCGATCCCGGAGACTCTATTACATGATGCCCAACATAACAACGTCATGCTAGAGTTAGGGGAGACAAGGGATATGGGACAGCAGAACCTAAGTCTAATTGTGAATGCCCCTAAGGTTGGGATATGCGACCTTTCTAGCACCCATACTGATATAGAGACCCAACAGATTTCTAAGGAAGAATCTAAAGCTGGAAAATCCTCAAGTAGGTAGAAGAAGGATAAGGTAGTGTTGAAAGTTCAACTCCAAAATAAAATGAAGAGATCTTGCTCCTCAAAACAGCGAGCTTCTTTTGGAAACTCTATTAATGAGGAAATGTTACTTGAGACTTCCATTTTATTGGCGGAAGCAGGAAATGAACGAGCTTTGGCGGCTAGCTCTAATAAGCCACCGGAGATTATATAAAGCTAGTAAGCTGGAAACTATCAAGGTTTGGGTAATCCCTTGACAGTCCAGCACCTACGAGCCATTGTGGCTCAAGAAAAACCCAACCTTATCCTTTTGATGGAGACCAAGAATAAAGATGAAGTTGTGGACCGGGTGAGAAGAACCCTTAGATTTTAGCATTCAGCGGTGGTTAACCTCGAAGATATCGCGGGTGGGTTGGCTATTCTTTGGGATGAGAAAGTGGAGATTGTAGTGGAGGAAAGCAACCAACAATTTTTCAACCTTATATGTAGGAATATGGACTGTGGCACGCTAATGAGGGTGACGTATCTTCACTCCCAAACGACTTTCATCAGAGAATGGAAATTAAGGGGGCGAACCAGCTTCTATGGCTGTGTATTGGGACTTCAATAAAATTATGTACCATTGGGAGAAACACGGGGGACGCTGAGCTGATCATTTCAGGTTGGTGGCCTTCAATGATTTTGTAAACATTGTATCACTAATGGATTTGGAGAGTAAAGGTTGTACATTCACATGGTCTAACAATCGGGAAGGGGATGCTCTTGTCAAGGAAAGACTCGATAGAGGCCTTTGCAACATGGATTGGCAGGTAGCATTTCTGAATGCAGTAGCTATCGCCCTACCTGCCATAGGATCAGATCATAGCCCTATCCTTCCTGACCTTAATCCTTCTTTAAGGAAAAGGAGGAAAGATGTCAAGTTCGAATCCTTTGGGTTAGAGGACGAGGAGTGCGGAGAGATAGTGAGGAAGGCTTGGGGACTCCAATACAATAATGAGAAGGAATTTCCAAGGAAAATCCACAAAACAAACAAAACAACCCCCCCACACACCCAAAAACAAACCAAAAACCCCCCAAAACCCCATTAAAAAACAAAACAACCAACCCACCCCAACAACAACCAAACAAACCCCCCAAAAACCAAAACAAACCCCAAAAACAAAAAAAAACCAACCAAAACCAACCCAACAATACAACCCAAAAAAACCCAAAAAACAAAAACCACCAAAAAAACCAAAACAAAACCAAAAAACACCCCAACCAAAAAAAAAAACCCAAACCAAAGCAACCAAAACAAATCCACACAAAAACAACAAACCATAAAACCACCCCACAAACCCACAAAACCCCCCAACAAACAAAACAAACCACCCAAAACCCAAACCCCCCCCCCACCAACAACCCCAACCCAAAACAAAAAAAAAAACCCAAAAACCCAAAAACCCAACAAACCCCCCAACCAAAAACAAAAACAAATATGAAAAACCCATATAACAAACCCCCACAACAATAACCCCAAACAAAAAACCCAAACATAACCCCCAAAAAACCCCAAAACAAAACTAAAAATAATCCCCTAAAAACAAAAAACACCAAACACACCAAATAAAACCAACACAAACCAATTATCCCCCCAAACCAAAAAAATCACCACAACACAAAAAACAACACCAAAACAACAAACATCCAAAACAACCCCCCCACCAAAAACCAAAAATCAAAAACAAAAACCAAAAAACCCCCAAAAAAAACCAAAAAAAACCAACCAAACCAAAAAACCCAAAACCCAAAACAAACCAACCCCCACCCAAAACCATCCAAAATAAAACCAAAAAAAAAAACCCACAAAAACAAAACAAAAACAAAATAAACCACAAAACCAAACAAAAACCCCCATAACCACCAAACTCAAAAAACTTCACAAACAACAAAAAAAAAACCACAAACCCCAAAAACCCAAACAACAAACCCAACCACATTTTTTTTTTTATTTATAAAAATACAAAAAACAAATAAAAAAAAAACCCACACCAAAATCCCCCAAATAAAATAAACCAAAAAAAAACAAACAAAAAACCCAAAAAACAAAAAAAAAAAACCAAAAAAAAATCAAAAACAAACAACCCCCAATACAACAAATCCCAACCAACCCCACCCCAAAACAAACCAACAAAAAAAACCAAAAAAAAAACAAATACAATATACCAGTAAAAACCCAAAAACCAAAAACAACCCCAAAATGTCACCATGAGCTCT
>JAGVVM010004272.1:0-12928 GCA_019149425.1 Psidium friedrichsthalianum
TTGCGCGCGGGCCCCCCCGCCATGGGCGAGGCTGCGACCTCACTATCGCTAGTGCAAGGCTATGTCGATGAGGTCAAGCCCTGCTGGCCATGGCGAGGGCTTGACCTCGCCAGCCAAGATCTGGGCTTGCGAGGTCGAGCCTCGCCTGGCCATGAGGGGGCTCGATCTCGTTTTCGTTGCCTCTCCGACTATGACAAGGTCGAGCCTCACCCATCCATAGAGGACCCACCACTAGTTTTATAGAGAGAGAGGGAGAGGGCCACTGATCTAGTTTAAGAGAGAGAGAGAGAGAGGGGGGGGGGCCGCATCTAGTTTTACACACACAGAGAGGGCCGCGTTTGGTTTTAGAGAAAGAGAGAAAGGGCCGATGTGAGGGTTGAGCCCCGCCAAGCCATGGCAAGGCTCGACCTCACTGTCGCTACCTCGCCTAGCGAAGGTGAGACCGAGCCCGACTATGGCCGGGTGAAGCTCGACCTTACCGGCCCTCATCTGGGCTTGTGAGGTCAGCCTCGTCTGGCCATGGCGGGGCTTGACCCTCGCTGGGCGAGGGCATGGCAAGGCTAAGCCCCACCATGGCCACGCCTTTGGCCGGTCACCACAGCTGAGGAAGGGGATGGGTTGGGAGGAAAAAAATAAAAATCATTAAAAATTGAAAAATTCAATAAAAATATAAAAGTATTGGATCGCCAGTTGGCCAGTGTCCACGTCAACACCGACCAGCCAAAATTTTGTAGATGGACTGAAATGGCATAATTACAAAAGATTTAGGCTCCATTTGTGTTCACGAAAAATAACTTTTCAGAAAATGTTTTCCCGATTTTATGGCATTTAGGAGGCGAAAAATAGGCTAATCCTGAAAATCACTTTCCTCTTATGAAAAACTCTCTTTCAAAGTGTGGAAAATATTTTCCTCATTTTGAGAAGAGGAAAATATTTTTTCTCATCTTTTCTTCCTTGTTTCTTTCACACTTCTTTTTTTTCTTTTCTCCTTCTTCCTCCTTCGCTGCTATTCCTTCCTCCACCACTTCCTCTGCCTGTTGCTGCTCCTTCCTCCACCTACTTCCTCCGCCGATGGCAAACCTTAGCGACGACAGTTGCCTAGCAAGGCGAGCTCGAGGCTCGATGGCGAGCCTCAATGTCGGCCGGCCTCGAGGGAGGCCAAGCTCGTTGGATCTAGTTCGGCTAGCCTGGGGCTTCGAGTAAGTGAGGCAGGTGAACCTCGACTCCCTCGAGGCTGGTGAGGCAAGCCAGCCTTGGCGTCGTTGGCCTCGCCTCACCGAATCTGACTCGGCCTCGAGCACTGAGGCTCGCCTCACCAGATCCGGTGAAGCTTGGTTTCTCTTGAGGACAGTGAGGCCTCGTCTAAGCTCGCTAGCCTCTGTTGAGGTTGGGTTGAGGCCGAGGTTGGCCTATGGCCGGTCGCCGGCTGCCCTGTGGCCAGCAAAGCTGAAAAAATTACAAAAAAAAAAAAAAAAGAGAAAAATTTAAGAAAGCTCGATAAACTATTTGAGAAAAAAATATATTTTTTATCAAAAAAATAATAATGATTAAAAAATAGAAATAGTTAATAAACTTTTTTAGAAAATCAATTCCTTGACAAATGATGGAATTATTTTCCAATTCATTTTAAGTATTAGCCAAACACACGAAAATATTGTTATTTTCTTGGAAAATGACTTCCTAGAAAATATTTTCCAAAAATATCGCATTTTTCATGAAACAATCGGAGCCTTAGGACTAAATTGGCAAAAAAAAAGTTTAGGACTGAAATGGCACGATTGTAATATGTTTAGGACTCTTTTGGTAATTTTCTCCAAAAGTCTGGGTCCTGCGGCTTCCTTTATAAGTTAAAAAAAGAAGCATTCAAGCTCGCACCAAGTTAACCACTCAGGTAATGAAGATTACTCTAGTGGCCACTCTTTACAAATAAAGAAAAGGGACATAAAGGGTTCCAATCCCTACCTTGAGGGAGTGGGGTGGGGATGTGTAAGGAGGGAAAGCAGGTTTTCGCAAGTGTCGCGACCCGAAGAAATTTTCAAGTGAATAGATTATCAAGTTAATTAGAATAACTACCTAACGCAGGCCCTCCCAAGCCCTACCGAATCGCGACTTAGGTTTTTTGTTTAAATGATTTTAAAATTTGGAGTCGCCACTAACCGTTCTTTGTAGGTCGATTAGAAACCTAAATAAATTAGTGGGAGAACTAATTTATTTCTGCGAACAGAGATTATGAGTTCGGAGACTTGGTACGTTAGATTACTCTAACGCCCTTTCGTACCAATCTCATGAAAAATTATTTGGGGTGACTCGAAAAGATTTGGATCAAACTGATCAGAAGGGTAAATGGCATTTTTCAAGGATCAGGAAGTGAAAACGGTTAAACCAATTGAAAGTGGCCATTCTTTATTTCACACAATTTCTAGTAATTTTCTGGAATTTTTCGAGATAATTTGCCCAGAAAGGGCAAAATCGTCATTTTAGAAATATCAAGAAGGAAATTCATCAAAATAGGATTGTCAGTCGAAATGGGCCGTTCCGATTCTTGAGGTTTTCTGAGTTTCTGAATTTTTCGAGACAATTTACCCATAAGGGGCAAAATCGTCATTTTGGAAATGTCGGAAAGGGAAATTCATCAAAAATAGGATTGGCCAGTCAAAATGACCCGTTTCCTAATTTTGATGATTTTTCTGAATTTTTCAGAATTCTTCGAGAAAATTTACCATAAGGGATAAAATCGTCATTTTGGAAAATCAAGAAGGAATTTCATCAAAAATAGGATTGGCCAGTCAGAAATGGCCCCGTTTCCTAATTTTTGAGATTTTTCTGAATTTTCTGAAATTCTCAGAGATAATTTACCCATAAGGGGCAAAATCGTCATTTTTAAAATATCAAGAAGGAAATTCATCAAAAATAGGATTGGCCAGTCGAAATGGCCCGTTTCCTAATTTTTTAGATTTTTTTTAATTTCCTGAGTTTTTCGAGACAATTTGCCATTAAGGGACAAAATCGTCATTTTGGAAAAATCAGGAAGGAAATTCATCAAAAATAGGATTGGCCAGTCGAAATGGCCCGTTTCCTAATTTTGAGATTTTTCTGAGTTTCCTGAGTTTTTCGAGACAATTTGCCCATAAAGGGGCAAGATCGTTATTTTGGAAAAATCAGAAGAAAATTCATCAAAAATAAGATTTACCAGTTGAAATGGCCGTTTCCTAATTTTTGGGGCTTTCTAAATTTTCTGAAATTTTTCAAGACAATTTGCCCATAAGGGGAAAAATCGTCATTTTGAAAATATCAGGAAAGGAAGTCATTGAAAATAGGATTGGTCAGTCGAAATGACCCCGTTTCCTAATTTTTGAGATTTTTCTGAATTTTTCAAAATTTTTAGAGCAATTGTCCATAAGAGGCAAAATCATCATTTTGAAAAAAATCAGGAAGGAAATTCATCAAAAATAGGATTGGCCAGTCTAAACGACCCGTTTCCTAATTTTTGAGATTTTTTTTTTGAATTTTTCAGAATTTTTTTAAAGGAATTTTCCAAAAAATTTTTTACTATTTTAATATCATAAATATTATTTATTCCGAAATAATGATCTAGGCTGGGCTTAAGCCCAGCCCTTCTAGAGCGGAAAAATAAGAAAGGGCTTCAAAGCCTAAACGAAACTCCTAAATTGTTTTATTCTAAAGCCCCAATCAAACCTAAAGCCCAATTGGACTATTCTAGCCCACCCTCTATCTAACAAGCCCATCAGACCTAGTTTGTTTCAACCGGTAACATCACCTCTTTAAGAAGTTAAACCCTTCATGACGAACCCTCTAAACGACAATGCTGCGAAAAAATTGTGAACGGAATTTACCTAGCCTCAAATTCAGACTTAAATGATTCTACTTCTGCCTCCATGATTCTCTCTCCCCCAAGAGAAAGAAATGGACAATTTCCACGGAAGGATTTAATAATGTGATGAAAGTAAATAAATCAACGACGTAGAAGAGGCACTACCAAGCCAATTGAAATATGTATCAACAGATGGTGACCTGATTGGAATTGCCCAGACTTCATATCCACCTTATCAACTTTTCCATACTTCTTCGGAGGAGGAACTTTTCCACAGCTCTGCAATTCTTCTTTTACTTTCTAGAGGCCGCCCAATGGGAGCTCTGGAGACTCCCGAAACCCTAATAGAGCTCCTGAAGGAGGAGATATACTCGAACGGTCTCCTTCTATCCTGCAAGTGAAACTCCATTATTAAAATAGGTAAATAATAACAAAAGTGAAAGAGTAGGAGGCCAGATGGTGGTGAAGAATTGGCCATGGGTCCGAGGCAAATCGCTCGGATTTTGCTTGCTCTTCTAGCGTGAGCATAGGGAAGTCATGCCCATGGTGAACCTCCTCGAAGACGATGGGAGATCGGTGGAGATCTTGACACATGTTACATGGTCAGGTTGGCAGTGCTTTCTGAGACCAGGGATGGTGTTGAATTGCCGATGGACTTCCTCCACTATCTTCAGGGTTGCACTTCCCACGCTCGTCATGGTCATTGTATAGTTGACCTGAGTCGATCCTCAACCCTACTCTTTCTTCAACAGAGACTCAAGGGAAGATGAGAACAATTCCGCGACAGCCATGAATCATTCGAACCATCAGAACTGAAGCAAACGTCCATCACTCCGTCCGGGCTTCCGAGCACCAATTCGAACTTGCGCCTTCTCGACCGGTGTCCACGAATCGCGGATGCTAGCTCAGAAGCTAGCTTAGTGCATTCAACCATCAGCTTCAATTCGATTCCTAGAATGGGCAAGAGTTGGTTCTGTTCACACCCCCTAAAGAATCCCAGCATAGATGGCCCATTAAGCCGAGCTTCCTCGAGAAATAATTAAGGAAAAAAAATGGGGTCATTAGGTTCATCTTCCACTCGAGCGTGGACAACACTAGCAGCTCCATCCTCTGTATTGTTTTGGCTTCAAACACGTAATTGCTCTTCACCATCTGGAAGTCTAAGAGAAGGGGGGAGTTGGTTTTCCTCTACCTTGACGGTTAGAAAGAGACAGGCCACGGCGGTAAGTCGGGTCATCCATGGCTTCTCCGTCCCACGAGCCGTGCACTCCTCACAAAGCATGCGGACATTATCCTTCGTCCAAAACCTCCCCCTCCCACACTTGAGTGAGTTCGTTGTCTAGCATCAGAAAAAATCTTTTATTCACTCAACTTTCTGCCCATTCTCCCAGCACTCCAGCTTAGAGTATACCTTTCTGGTCCTTCTTTTTTCGCTTTCCCTACCAGCCAGTTCATGCCCTGTTGCTCTCCCTCTTTTTCTTTTATCACCCAAGGTCTTTGTCTTCCGCGAGCTCTCTCTATGTTCAATTGTTAATATGTAGCCCGCCATAACCTTTGGTTGATAGTAAGCTTCAGCCATATCCTCATGCTCGGCTCCTTCATCCGATATAGCTTCAGCTTTTTCCTCTAGTTCAAATAAAATCCTTTGTAATGCAGCTTCAGCTTCTTTTCTTCCAATCTGCTCATGTCCCAATGCATCAACTGACTCCTGATACTTTGCGTACATCTTTGCAAGACTCCAACCATCATGCCAAAGAGAAGTAGCTCTACAGAGTGCCCTGAGAGGGCAGGTCAAGTAACTTTACGAGCTCGGAATTCGCCAAGCTAAGTGTCGCATTCTCATGGTGCCGCGAGTCAATCTCCTCCGTGAGATCGTGAGGTGAGCGCGGCAGAGATCGCGGTGGTCGCGTAACTATCTGTACTCCAGAATGAGCCGAGCTTGGTCGCGGTGGTACCCTATGGCGATGGTGCTAATGGCGGTTGCGTTCCGGTTGTTGTCGGAGTCCTTGGTGATCCCCATTTTTTTTACTTCTTTAAAATCCCTTTCTTCCAGCCTCCGTCCATATCCCCATGCAGGCCAGCGATGCCTGTGGGAATGGAGTTTGGGCAAAGTTTTGGAAGGGACGCGGGAAGCTACGGCTGATTTATCGTCTGAGACCCAGTGAATCCTTGAATATCACCTAAACTGACGCCACAATCAACAATAGCAGCAGCAGCATGCATTTACTGTCGCTTCATGGGCAAATGTGCGCGGAATGCGATTGCATACGTGCAGCAGCCTGGTAGCATTACAAACCGCATCCAATGTATCATTTAATGAAAGTTGATCATCGTTGGTAGCTTTACTTTGATTTGTGATGCTATTTGCAGTTCTCTCAGCTTCTAGTTCCACAAAGCCTCTCAAAAGCTCACTCTCCCCGAGTGTAAGAGATGAAAGCTGACTGGCCAGGGCCACTATAATAGATGGCCAGCTAGTCCTTTACGTCCACTGGAGGCAGCAATGCTTGCAGGTGTTTTACCGGTAGGATCTTGACACTGGGGTCAGTGACTGTTCCAGCTGATACCCCTGAAGCCAACAGTGCAGCAACCATTTCGCTCCAAACGAGCAGCCCACTGGAGAGCGGTCCACCCATTAATTCATGAAAATTTACATCGACTCCACAGCCAAGAATGGAGTTTAGAACCCATTCAAAACCCAAGCCTGCAATCACGTGAATAATGCCTTGCTCTTTCTTAGATAAGGAGAAGTCTCCCTGGACATCTTCTTGCCTGGGTCTAGATACTGTTGGAGAAATTGCAGGTGAAACTACTGCAAAACTCTATTTTTATTCATAAAAGGAGGTTTTTTTTTCTCACTACTGGCGACATACAACTTAAACTTACTTATATGCACTCAAGGATATTCTAGACTCACAATTAAGACTCAAACTTAATCCCAAGAACTCTTTAACGCTAACACAATAAACTAAAAGATCTTAAACTTCCGAGAACTCTTTTATGCCAAACACAGTAAACTAAAAGGTCTTTGACTTATCTAGAAAATAACAAATTAACTTTAACACTCCCTCTTAATTTGTGATTTTCATCAAGTCTTTGAACTTCTCGAGCTTCTCCTTGGGTACCGGCTTCGTAAGAACATCAGCTGGCTAATCATTAGTCCCGATGAACTCCAAGCAATCTCTCTTTTGTTCACTAAATCACGAATGAAATGATGGCGGAGTTCAATATGCTTGCTCCTAGCATGAAACACGGGATTCTTCGTCATGGCTATGGCTGACATGTTGTCGCAAAAGATGACAGTTGGATCTCCTTGTTTTTTCTTGCAAATCAGTCAAAATTCGCCTAAGCCAAACAGCTTCACAAGCTGAACTTGTTGCTGCTGCATATTCTGCTTCTGCAGAAGATAAAGTAACAGTATTTTCTTCTTTGAGCTCCAGGAAATCAGCTTCGATCCCAAGCAGAAAAGATATCCCGAAGTACTTCTTCTCTCATCGACGGAACCTGCCCAATTGCTATCTATGAAACCAACCAGCTTGTTGCTAGACTCTTTTACATATTTGAGCCCGAAATTTTTTGTTCCCTGCAAGTATCTAAGGATCCTCTTAGCAGCAGCATAGTGTATCTTGCTCGGCTTGCTCATAAATCTCGAAACAACACTAACAGGCTGCACGATAGCAGGCCTCGTATTAGTGAGATAGATCAGAGATCCCACTAAGCTTCGATACATCTTTTCATCAACCGTCTCAGCACCATCATCTTGCTGCAGCTTCTCATTAAGTGCCATTGGTGTCGGCACCGGTTTGCAAGACATCATCTGAAATTTCTTCAGCAGGTCATCGATGTACTTTTCTTGCAAAATGAAAATCTCACCTTTTGATTGCTTGACTTGAAACTCGAGAAAATACTTCATGAGGCCAAGATCAGTCATTTTGAACTTTTTCATCATGGCCTTTTTGAATTCTTCAACCATCTTCAAATCAGTTCCTGCGTAAATCAAGTCATCGACATACAAGCAAACAATCAGAAAATTTCCTTTTTCTCCAACCTTCACATAGAGTGATGGCTCACTTTGGCTCCGTTAAAGACCAATCTTTTGAAAGTAAGAGTCAATCCTGCTGTTCCCGACTCGAGGGGCTTGTTTTAACCCGTAAAGAGCCTTTTGGAGTTGATAGACTTTGTCTTCCTTTCCCTTCACGACATAGCCTTCGGGTTGGTGTACATACACCTCTTCTTCTAGCTCCCCATTTAGGAAAGCTGACTTGACGTCGAGTTGGAACACCTTCATCTCCAATTGGGCTGCTAGAGCAAGAACAATCCTTATCGTTTCCATTCGAACCACCGGTGCAAACGTCTCATTGAAATCGACCCCAGGCTGTTGTGAATAGCCCTTCGCAACCACTCTAGCCTTGTATTTCTGGATGCTCCCATCTTCATTATACTTGCTCTTGAAGATCCATTTCAAACCAATCGCCTCTTTCCCATTCGACAAATCAACCAGTTCCCGGGTCTGATTTTTCTCAATGCTTCTGATTTCCTCATTCATGGCTTTTTTTCCTCATTCGGCAAATCAACCACGCTTCGAATGGAGTCTTGTCTCGAACCGCTTTTGTTGGAGAGCGATTTAGAATATACGTCGCTGCATTCACAGCTTCTGCCCAGAATTTGTTCGGGAGACCTTTCCCTTTTAACATGCAGCGCGCCATTTCCTCGATCGTGCGATTTTTCCTCTCAGCCACTCCATTTTGTTGAGGAGTGTGCCGTACTGTGAGCTGCCTCTCAATCCCATTTTCTTTGCAGTATTCGAGAAAAGGCTTGTAAATGAACTCTCCTCCACGGTCTGTTCGGAGAGTTTTAATCAAATAACCGCTTTGTCTTTCTACAAGAGCTTTAAATTGTAGGAAATTTTTAAAAGCATCTGATTTCTTATCAAGAAAATAAACCCAAATCATCCTCGTATAATCATCAACAAAGAGAATGAAGTACTATTTGTTACCGAGTGAAGGAGTTCGAGTTGGCCCGCATATATCGGCATAAACAAGCTCTAAGGGACTTCGAGCTCTCCAAGCTGTTTTGGGAAAAGGAAACCGGTGCATCTTCCCGTACACACAACCTTCGCAAACTCGGTCTTTAGGATGAATGGGAGGAAGCCCAGCCACCATGTCTTTCTGCCTCAAAAGTTGCAAGCCCTTGAGATTCAAATGTCCGTATCTCAGGTGCCAAAGATAGGTCTCATCGAGATCTCCACAATTGAGAGCAAAACTTTGCAACTTCATTGAATTGAACGGAAAAAGGAAATTTGCATTCATATTCACCACAGCCACTGTTTGGTTGTTCTTCTTATCGAGAATATCACACCGATCATCATCAAAAATCAGCTTATAACCATTCCTCATCATTTGCCCAACACTCAACAGATTATGGGCTATTTTTGGAGAATAATAGACATCATGAATATGTCTTTTGTTACCTCCATTGGCGTGGACAGCAACAACACCTCGCCCTTCAATCTTCACATACTTGCTATCGTCGAGCTCCACTTGTGTGGAGAAATTCTCGTCTAGCTTGACGAAGGCCTTGCGATCTCCAATTACATGGTCACTGCAGCCGCTGTCCAGAAACCACGTTTCAGCTGTGTTCTGCTCCACACCAGAAGAGGAATAGAACAACTTCTCCGTATCATCTTCTTTTGTGAAATTTGCTGTAGAATTCTTCTTCTCGGAACCTTCACCCTTGTTGTTGAACCAACAATCCCTCTCAGAATGATTGGGAATTTTGCACCGAGGGCAACGATAGTGACAGTTTCTCGATTCATGACTGGGTTTCTTACAAACACGACAATACGAGTCTGACTTATATTGTCCCGAAGACGACTTCTTTCCCCGTCCTCGGCCTCGGCCTCGTCCTCGACCCAAAGCTCCGCGTTCCTTGTTGAAATTCCCTCTGTTGTCGGATGAAGCTCCTCGTTCCGCAACACCGGGCTTCTTGTCCCCGAGATTAGCCTTCATTTGAAAAACATGCTCCAGTGGCTGGCTCACATAGCTGTTCACTCTCTTTTCATGTGCTTCGAGAGAGCTAAACAACTCATATCGAGTGAGTTGCGATTTGTCCTTCATCTCCTCGATGACAGCCACAATATGCTCGAACTTTTGGGGCAAAGATCTGAGAATTCTTTCCACCACTTTCTTCTCCGGAATGTCATCTCCGCAGCTCTTTATTTGATTAACAATCTCAGTGACCCTTGAAGAGAAATCGCGAACTGACTCCTTGTCCATCATCGACGTGTTGTCGAAATCTCTCCACAAGTTTTGCAACTTAATGGAGATCACCTTATCCGCCCCTTTAAACTCCTCCTTCAGAACTTCCCATGCTTCTTTGGCGTTCTTGATGCCGAAAATTCTGGGGTAAATGGATCTACTCACCCCTTGCTGTATTATTCTCAAGGCTGTAGCGTTTTTTCTTTACATTTGCTTTCAATTCCTGTTGCTCTTCGTCCGAAAGTTCAGTGTCAGACTGAACTTCGTATCCTTCGTCCACCACTTCCCACAAATCTTGGGAAATGAAGATCGTCTCCATTTGAGAGCTCCAATATTCATAGTGCTCTCCATCGAAGATAGGTATTTGGCTAGGGGAATAGGTGAAGAACGTGACAGGGGTAGATGTAGCCATGAAAGCTCTGATACCAAATTTGTTGGAGAAATTGCAGGTGAAACTACTGCAGAACTCTATTTTTATTCATAAAAGGAGGTTTTTTTTCTCACTACTGGCGACATACAACTTAAACTTACTTATATGCACTCAAGGATAATTCTAGACTCACAATTAAGACTCAAACTTAATCCCAAGAACTCTTTAACGCTAACACAATAAACTAAAAGATCTTAAACTCCCGAGAACTCTTTTATGTCAAACACAGTAAACTAAAAGGTCTTTGACTTATCTAGAAAATAACAAATTAACTTTTAACAGATACAACCCATTATGGCAACTTATTCTTTAAGAGCTGCTGAAGAAGCCAACTAGTTGTTTCAGATGAATTTTCATGGCCAACCAAGAGCTCCTCTATGATGTGACTCCAAGAATCATACTCAGCCCCATAAACTTGCTCCATGGCATTCTGAGCAGGATTCATGAGTTTCGTGGCAAGTCCCAGCTTGCGATGAGTTCGGAGAATGGCGAGAGAGGTGATGTGGCCATGGCATCCATTGGCCTCTTCCTCTATCCTTGCCAGAATGTACCTGATGATACGGCTGTTGTAGTCTTGTCCTACATGGAGAAGCTGAGACCAAGAGAGTATGTGGTACCAGTAGTACTTGATCTGGTAGTGCTCAGGTTAGCACACCAAATTGCGAGCTTGCATGGTCAGTAGGTCGTCCATCGTGGCCCCTTGTCTTTTTTCTTTTTAGTTGGCCTCGTCCCCTTTCTGCAGATGGGCTGTTCCCCCCATCTTCTTTCTCTCTTCCTCAATCATTCTCTCTCCTTTCTTTTCATTTGTTTTTTCATCGAAAGTTTTTCTCTGTTTGCCTTCATGAACCTTTTTTTCTTTTCGATTTTTGCCGTCCACCAGCTCTTTTACTCCCTGTGGTCCACTTTCTCTCCATCGTGGGCACTATGTTCCCCGCCCATAAGATCATGATCTCCTCTTTTTTTATTTTCAGGAAGCTGGCCCCCTCTCCATTACCTCTCCTCGCGCGCCGTGTGAATCTCGGCGGTACTGTTTGGGGAGTGTGGTGGGGATGACTTTTGGAGATGGAGGCCTTGGTCATGATGCGACCCTTTTGTAGTGAGTTTAGCCTTTTGAGAGCGGATCATTGAGGGCAAGATCCGTGCTTGTCTCTCACCCTATCGCTAAAGAAAGCATAAAAGATAGGATTTTGAGCGTCTTCCTTTTGTCTTTTGCACGCACACCCCGCCACGACATTGAATTGCTGTGGCAAATTTTCGCTTCAGTGGAGGCTTTCTTCGAAAGTCTAAATTACCCTCCCTTCACAAATCTCAAAAGAACTCCCTCTCTCCCATCAACTTAGCCAACAATCGTAGGTCTCCGCTCACCAAGTACGTTAATTTTCAAGAACATCTCACGACATCGATCCTACATATTCGACCGGCAAGTCATGCGAACAACAATGCATCACGGAGAAAACATTTCGAATGATAAATTGAATTCGGAAAATCGAATGCCAACAATGAAAAATGCACCATCAAGCCATTGAAAAATTTGGACTATTAGAGAACAATGTCACGACTCTAGAAATGCAAAAATTGAAAATTACAGAGCTAAAATGAATTTTCAAAATTATTTTGAAAATGGGATTAACAAAATAATTCTCGATTCCAGATTATTTTTGCAAATTTTCTTCGGCCAAAATGAAAAGAAAATTAAAAGAAAAATACTGACTATTTTTTTTCATATTTTTGTGGCCTCAAATGCTATTATTTTCCTAATTTTCAATTATTTTTGTATTTTCTGAAAAATATTTAAAAATTCAAAAAATACAAAAAATCATTTTTTGCTCAAAAATGGTTTCCTAGGCTTGGTCAAGGCTTCCAAAGTTGATTTTGCAATTTTCTCATTTTTTTTCTTGATTTTTTATGAATTTTCGAAAATAAAAATGGAAGAAAATACTGAAAATATGAAAATTTATTTTTTGGTCAAAATTGGTTCCCTAGGCTTGGCCAAGGCTTCCAAAGTTGATTTTTCAATTTTCTCATTTTTTTCTTGACTTTTTATGAATTGTTTAAAAATAAAAATGCTGAAAAATACTGAAAATATGAAAAATCTTTTTTTGGTCAAAATTGGTTCCCTAGGCTTGGCCACGGTCTTCAAAGTTGATTTTTTAATTTTATGAATTTTTATGAATTTTCTATTAATTTTAAAGAGAAAATGTGATTAAAAATCAGGTGTTAACAGCAAGCTGTACACAACACATAGCGTACATAGTGAGGCTTGTATAGTAGAATATGATAGAATAGAATCAGACCAAAAAAGACTCACACCAAGTTGAGAAAAAGATTTTGGGAAAAAATTCAAATAAGGGCCTAAAGTTTTCTCATTTTCTCAAATAAGGACTCGAAGTGGGGGTGGGACTCACGATAGTG
>JAGVVM010004273.1:0-43809 GCA_019149425.1 Psidium friedrichsthalianum
CACTCATAGCAATGTGAAAGCCTCCAGTGTGTATATTGCTCAAAGTTAGAATGTAGTGGAATTTAACGTAAAGTGAAAATATCGCTTACGTCTAATAATTGCTTGTGGCATATTATACGGTTACCTCGCCGAAAGGCCAAAGTAAAGACAGCGGCGTGGAATTGAGATGACATTACTGGGGGTGGGGTTACTTGAGTGTGGAAAGTTTGGTGCCATGGAATATCTTCTTTGGCTGAATGCATATAAGATAGTGGAGGAGTTTAAGGGGCGTCCGATCTTGAAGGGCATTGACAAGTTGGTGCTACTTTTCTTGATTGTGACAGTGGGGTTAGCATGGAGGATGGCCTGTGTCTTAAAAATTGATTAGATAGACTCAATTGGTAAAACATAAAAATATTTAGGACTAAATTAATAAAAGTACGACTGATTCAAGACTTTTTGGACAATTTTCCCATCCAGAAGCTTGTTGGCGATATTATGGTCGAATGGGATGAACAAAGAAATCAAACTCTGAGACATGATAGCACCTCTTCAAGGAATTTGTGTCCCAAAAACGTTGCTAATGGTTATTAGCAAAAATCTTCTATAATACAACAGAGTTTTAAGCGAGAATATTATATAGTAATTCTAATATTTATTTAAAAAATCTCTAGGAAACAATCGAAAATGAAGGCTGCAATTCCCTTGTTTTGAAAGAATGAAAATTGAACAAGAATTATATTTAAAATGAATAGAATACTTGAATATATAACGAAAAATGAACACACCTTTTCACGTCCGAAAAGTAGTTAATTCTCATGCAACTCTTCGTGTCCAAAACAGTTTAGTCGATCACACCTTTTCATTTTTCAAAAACAGTTTCTGTATGAAAGATCGCAACTTTTCGAAAGTCTAAAATTGCTAGCTCGAAAAAACGCAATTCTTCATGTCTAAACCGTCAAATCTGAAAAATTGCAACTATTGGACAAAACTAATCAATTAAAATTTGAAATTAATATAAAAAAATAATTGCAACTCCTAAGTGAACAGTCGTACTGTTTCGCTGGAACATTATAATTAAATTTTATTAAATTTAATTTCGAAATAAAAATAAAATAAAAAATAGCATTACAATTGTTGATTAATGCCGATTAGTGCTAAATGCACCTAATAATCACACAATCACATGCCGGTATGGTAAGGTTTAACGCACTTGCACATTTCTTTATTTTAAAAGATCATAGTAGCCTTCTAACTAATAAAAAGACTTGCACTCTTCTTTCCATCTTATGTGAGATTGGAAAAGGCAATTTTTATTTGTTTTATAAACAAACTTCAACAGAGCATGTTCCGGTATTCACGCAACAGATCATGTGGTTCTATGCGACCTTCATGGGAGTGCTCGTGTATCTTAAACAACCGCCCTTGAGCTGACTCTTTCTGTGTATGAACATGCATGGCTCGTTTAAGTCTCTTCATCGCACGAGGGGGTGCGTGCTGATGAAGTAACCCTTTCTAGAAAGCAAGCATCCTATCAATAGCCAGCTCTCGAGTCTCTAATTCTTTGGCAATTTCATTAAATTAACACATTCAACACTCCATCCGCAAATGGGGATTTGCTTCTTCTTCAAACATTCCACACCTGAGGATCGGGGGGCATGCCTTGAGAAAATCTGTTTTATGACGAGTCCAATTCTTTGATTGAGTAGAGATATGGCATGAAATTTTCAAGGGTCCTCCCCTTCACATGCTTTATTGAGTTGCTTAAGTGCCCATCTTACCGGCCAGTAAAATTAACTTTCCTATTGCTTCGCAGGAGGTTCGCCAAACCAGATCGTGGAAACTGCGATTGTCCACTTTGAGCCGAACATATAACTCATGATACGATACGATTCCATAAAATACGTAGCACGATTAGAATTAGCAAGGCGTTGTTTTAATGTGCTCCTATAGTTTTGGTTATGAAGATTTTCGTAAATGCTTGTCCAAAACATTATACTCAACCTGTACGGTAGAGGAGTAATGCTACGTAAAATTGGTATATATGTCAAGTAACGGAGCATACGGCGAGTGAGCATTTAAGTGTAAGTTGAATGAAATTCAAATCCAAGGAGAATTTCGCTACACGAATATGGTCACCCTTGCAAAAAGTGATACGTATCCCTTCACTCCCCAAGAAAGGATTAAGTTTTAGTAATGGATGAACACAAGCAACAAACGATACATAGACATACACATTACTTATAGTTCACCAATCAGTATAGGCATTCCAATTAAAGAGAACGTTTGCAAAGAAGTAATAAAAGTATGTTTGCGATTTGTTTTCTTACGTATAAACCTTAACCACAAACCAATGTGGTTCTTTTATTGCATTAAGAATAGCATGACGAGCCAACCCTCACACGGACGACTCAAATGGACCGCCCTAACCATTGTAGTTACACATTCCGTAGAAACATAATTCACTTGAAGGGCACCGGTTGCCACAGGCCCCGCAGTTCCTCTTGTCGTAAGCCAGGTCCGTGCACCGTCCTCCGCAACACGCGTACGTGTACTTGCACTTGTTCTTGCACCCGCCGCAATTGTTCTCATCGTAGGACAGTTCGACACACTTGTTGTTGCAGCAAGTGTAGTTCTTTCCCAGGGCGGTGCAAATCTCACCGTCCTTATGGCAGTGGTCCGCGGCTCTAGGGTTACCAGTATCGGCGAGGAAGCGGCTCACTCTCTTGGAAGGCAGGGCAATCTTGGCAGACGTTTCGGGCATCTTCGGGGGGTCCACGCTCTCGAAGGGCAGCTTCTCCTCCGTTTCTTCAATGAGGGTTCGCATGGTGACGGCGAGGCTCAAAGCCATGGTCAGGGCAATCACCAAGATCACCTTCATGGTTGATGCCATGGCTCTGAGAATCTAAAGAAAGAGACGGAGGGAGAGGAGAGGCGTTGTGTGTGTGTGTTTTTTTTTGCCCTTTTTCTCTTGTTATTCTAGATTGGGAAGGGGGAAGTCCTAAGGGGGATTTGAATAAAAGAGGTGAGGGCTTTATAGGGGGGAGTTGACGCGGGAAAGGTGGTGAAAAGGAGGGTTTTTCTCTTGGGATGTGCCAACAATGAGTGTCTTCGTGGTTATTTTATTCTTTTTTGTGGGAAGGCCAACTTATTTTATTTGAGTTATTTCAATTCTTGTAGGTGTCAAGCTTTCTTCCTTGCGAAAGGACGAAACTGCCCCTAAGGAGGGCCAATGCCAAATGCAAGAAATTTTAATTTTGACGAAATGATACCCTAAACTTCTTGAACTTGAGTTTGCCCTTTGAGTTGTTAATGTCTACTTCGTTCTCACAAAAGACACATTATATGATTTCAAAGGAGAAATTTTGCTATAATTCGGGCCTCATCAGGAGATGGATTAAAAGTTGAAACTTTTAACAAAAGCAAAAATTCGATATCCAAAAAAGCCGAAACGAGGAATGTGCTAATTACTAATAAAGATGACACATCCAACATCCCTTTTCTGGTATTGACCAAAAAGCGGTAACTTACCCGAGACAATACTAAGTCAGAAGGGCTATATTAATCAATATTTGATGGGTCAAATTACAACTCGTGTGATTCTGGTGGTGACTGACATCCAATAGTTCGAGCAAGGGTCGGTGAAAACATAACCTACTAGAGAAGAAGCACAACTAGTTTGACCACACGATACCAAAGTCAGAAGGGCAATATGGGCATGTGAAGTCAATATCTTCCTTTCAAAGCAGGACGTCCACAGATGAATGAATTTCGCGTGTGGAACATGGCGACGCTGACAAGTTTTGGAGCCATGCTGCGAGGCCAAGTAAAGGCGGCGAGCGTCTAAGAAAAGAAGAGATTTAAGGCTTGTTTAATTAAGCAAACCTCTCGCTAAGCGACTTGATTCGTAAACCAGAAAACGAGTCCAAAGTCAGACTAATACGACGGGGTTTAGGGTTTTCCTGCGCACAGCCAGTTTCTCTGAATCTCCACACCTTGGAATCTATCCTAAGTTAATTGTCCCTCAAGGATTATTACCCTAAGATTACACGTAGTTTGTCTGCAACGCGAAACACGGATCGCATTCAGGAGCAATGAACGTGTGGCGGGATCCACAGATTGATTCATGGTATCACAATGCGCTTTACAACCAAAGTTAAAACTGTTATCGTGATAATTTATGTGAGGCGCAAGCAAGAAAGAGAAGGCAAGGGGAAAACAGAGTACGAGAAACCCTAGTGACGTCGACGGGTCGCACTATGTTAGCATGCAGGGAATAAAGTAACATAACTCTTGTCTTATGCTTTGATTAATTCATTAGGAATTTCGGGAGAGCTAATGAAGACTGAGACGCCTTCCCTGGCTAGCTAGATCTCCATTTGGACAGAGGCGTAACACAGATTCATCTAGAGTCCTCCTCCTATTTTCCAAATGACTTGTGTGAACAGCTTTGGCAGACGACGACTGGGGACCGCTCGTTTGCAAATTGTTATCAACATCTCTCTCGCGCGCGCTGAGCTTATTATATACATATGCGTGTGGTGGTCTTCTCATTATAGCAATTTTAAAATGTAAGTTTTTTGGTTGGAACTGCTAGCGAAGAATACATCTGGAAGTTTGCAGATTTGGACGATTCTCCAAATTCAGGTTAATCTAGTGCACGCATGGTAGCGCTTTTAAAATCATAAATTCGCTTGGTAGAGAAATTCCATTTTTCTATTTCTGAAGTAATTCTTTACTTCAGATGTTATTTTTAACTCACTTTCACAAGCAAAAAAAAAAAAAATACTTCTCTTTCAGAAGTAGAATGATCTCAACATCAATATCTCTCCCATTTCACTCTAACTCTCTCTCAATCTAGCTTTTTTTCATTCCCAACATCTCTCTCTCTCTCTCTCTCTCTCTCTCTACTTGATTCAAACTACGCCTCTGCTATCGCCCCCATTGCCGTCAACACTGCCGAACACTGCTGTCGTTGCCTATCGTCAATCACCACTATCGGGTCACTGTCTTTGGCAGCAAGAGCAAAAAAAAAAATATTTTTATTTTTAAATATAAGAAATAACTATTCTATGATTTGATTAAATATATCAGTATTTAAGAAATACGAGATGAGTTGAGTATGGATTTTTAAATTTGTACTACATGAAAATGGGTCTAAACGGGTTAAATAGGTCAATAAGGGTTAGACCATATTCAACCTAACCCGATCCGTATTTCTTAAATACTTCTATATTTAACCAAATCATATTATATTTATTTTTATATATTTCAAAATTAAAAAATAATAATACAATAAGAGTCGAATCATATTCAACCCGACTCTCCCTGCCTATGTTAAAGATATCTTTTGAATAATCTACGTCATACATTTTGCAAACCACTCGAATACTGTATATCTTGTACGTGGTAGGATTGTAAGAGCTTTTTTGTGTGGGCTATATTAATCAATATTATAATTACCGTTTTACGAGATTGGTATAATAAATTAAAAGATATAAAGACTTTTAATTAGTCTAATATCAGGCTGGTTAGTGTGGGCTGAGTTGAGCCCAGGCTAAAAACTTTATACATAGAGCTCAAGTCCCTCCTCTAACTTGATGCACAAATAACCTCACATTTATATACAAAAGGTGCTTGAGTATTTGATCATCGCTATTCTATATCAAGAACGATAGATTTTAAATTATGTACATAAATTCCTTTACTCCGCTATAGTGTTTCGTAACTCTAGTTATGGTGATATTGGGTCCCATTCTAAGGTTTTAATCACAGCTTACACGGATTTGTATCTAGTTTGCATGATATGGAAATTAGATTGAATTTCCTTTGATTCTTAGCATGCAAAGGGTTATTGGCATAGTGTGTAAACAAACACTACTTGCCCTTAAATCCAATGGTTGGCCACTAAACCAACTTAAATAGCAAATACGATTTTCCCTCGTTATTTTTATTTTTTTACCCCCAACGTTAGGCCTAATTACAAAGCAAAGAGTGAACGAATATTCGATGAGGCGATCAGGACCAAAAATTGGGCACTGAAACTGCGAATGGAAGCTTTAAAGGCACTTTAGTTTCCTCGAACCGGGTTCATTCAATAAAGTCAACTACCCCACCTGGGTATGTTGAACCTGCCTGCTTTCGATTTCTTCTGTCAACTATTACATTGCTGGCTTATGTTTTTCACCAGCATCCATAGTCAACAACGATCACGTTCCAGTGATTCTAGTAACAATGGCACCAATTTCTGGGAGCTGTGGTCTACTAAACGTGGATGGAGATGTAACTGGACGACTAAATGGGACAGACCATCGGACGAGGTTGGATTAATTTTAGCCTAGAGGATCACTTTGTCTGGATTTTTTTTTTCTTGGGTCATATTTTTCTCGACCCATGCCTTTAATAATCATGCGTTTGAGCTTTCCAAAACCCCCTTGGAAAAATGTGTGGCGTTTGGCAACCATTTTCAATGGGCTTGAGATAAAAAGCTGACCTTGTGAAGACTGAAATCTCAATGCCAGTGGGGACTAGCATTGAGCTTTCAACATTTAGCCAAATGCTCACCTAGTATTTTTTTTCTTCCAAAACTACCCTCGCCAATTCTTTCAGATTTCGATTTTGCCCCTCATCTTTTTTGAAAAGGAAAATCAAACTGTAGGAATTAGGTCGCCAGTGAGCCAAATTTGGTGTCAGTGGCTGCCTCTAGGGGCTGCGCGACCCTTGGCATTGGTTATTTGGGCCATGCGACATCACACTTGGTCGCCAGTGTTGCCCGACCCTTAGCAGCCTTGGCCGACGGCGCTAGATTTAACTCACCGGCTGCCTTTGCAATTTTTTTTCTTTTCAAATACTAGTTAGCTCAAAATTGCTTTTCAAAGCATTTTTCACCAAATAACATTTGCATTTTTCAAAGCCTTTTAAGCTAAAGGTATTTGCATTTTTCCAAAATCTATTTAAGCAAAACCAAATGCATTCTAAACAGATATTTAGAAAAAAAAACCGAAATTCTTATACCTTTTTTGGGTCACTTTAAGAGGAGCTATCAAACATTACCCTTCAACCTTAGCTGATATAGGGTGGTGTTGTCGAATAAAATTGAGATTAAAGTGAGTGTCAAAGTTATTAACTTTTAACCATAATATAATATTCAAGTTTGGATTGTTCGTATAAGGCCACACCGCTAAAATTCTCCTACCTCGATTATCACGCCATTGTGATGGAACCGATGGATGCCGGAACTCGGCACATTGATCATATCCTCTATGACTCTCGAATACCTACAAAATAAATAGAAATGAAAAAAAAAAATTCAAATAAAGATCTGAAGTACAAATAAAGATCTGAAATACTCTTACTTTTTAAAATAAGGGCTTACAGTTAACATTATTCCAAATAAGAGCCTGAAATACTCTTATTTTCTTAAATAAACTCTTGAAATGAATCTTCATCCAAATAAAGGCCTAAAGTGGACATGTGATCTAAAAAAAGGGCTAACCTCAAGGGCATTTTTTTTTTCATTTACTTATTTATTAATATTTTATTTGTTCTTAGTTTTTATTTTTTTTCAAAATTAAAAAAGATAAAATTCAAAAAAAAAAAAACATGCGGGACTGGGCTGCTTGTGCCTTTGTAAGAGGGTCGTGGCCCTCTCTCGATTTTAGGTATGGCTTGCTAGCCCTCGCCGATGTCCCCATCAATGGGGGTGGAAGCGATCCACCAGCGCGGAGGGGAAACCCTCATCCTTGTATTCTTTTTTCACTTCATATTTTGATTTAATTTGAAAAAAATAGAAAAAGGATTTAAAAAAATCAAAAAAATAAATGACAAAAATGCCCTAAGGCCATGCCCTTTTTTGCATTACATGACCACCTCAAAATCTGTTGAAACAGAGTTATGCCACCGTAGATCTTTATTTTTAAAATAAATTTCAGCTCGGTCTTATTTTAAGAAAAGATGGAGCATTCGATTTCCTATTTAGAATTTTATCCGGAAATGATGACAAAAAGAATAAAAAGGACAAACCCGTCATGCATTGGGCCCAGATCAATATAATGTTCGATCCGGAAAAACAAAAGCCCGAGATACAGGAAGCACTCAAGCCCAAAGCATTTAGGGTTTCGACCGACCCAAAAACCAAACCATGATTCCGAAATGCAAAAACCGATACGATTTTTCGGGTCGGATACAAACCCTAAGAGGCCAGCTCCCGCAACCTGCGTGGCAGATGCGGCACTCGACGCCCGAATCGGCAAAGCAAAATATTCGTCTTTCCTTCGACGTGATATCTCTCTCTCTCTCTCTCTGAATCCGACGGCTTGAGAAAACATTATCATGGATCTGGAGGTGATCGGGCGCCACGCGCTCCTCTTCGACGACGATCCCATGGCGGCGTTCGTCAACTCGCCGGACGCCCTGGTCGACTGGCACTCCCTCTCCATTGGACCGCTACGACGTGCGCCACCTCCTCTCCGCTCCCCGCCGCCTCGCAAGGCGCGTCGCCCCCTGCACCCGGCGGCGGCCGAAGTCGGACTCCTCGATGGAATCGGAGCTCGATCGCGAGAGATACCTGGATTTGCCGCCGCCACCGATGAACAAGGTATTGGCAAGAAAAGATTCTCCAACATCAGTTTCCTCTTTCGTTTTTGAAGTTGCAATTATTTGTAAATTATTGTTGGATGATCGCAACGGAGCATTATTCACTTTGGAGATGGCGAAGCTCTTTTCTCTGATGTTGATTGATCTGTTAGTAAGGCGGAGGAGGTGCTGTGGCTTATTGTACATCAATCTAGATTAGGATTTCAGTTAGCTGTCTTTAATTGCTCCTTCTCTAATAGATGACTCTCTGTTTGGTCAAGAGTTTTGCTAAGAGCCATGGCTTCGGCGCTCAACACTTCGGTCGCCATGAAGTGGCATTAAGCTTAGCTACGGTTGCTGCTCGCAACCTTTCTAGTGTTTTTGCCCAAAACTTGCAAAGGCATGGACCTTGTAGCTGCTGGCATGCGAATCAATCAAAAGGTTGCAGTCATGACTTGAGAATTAGCAAAGAATTCTTATTCACAGTAGTGGAAACTAGATTTGGGCGTCCTAGATTTTTCATATTGGGCCAGAGAATAGATTGAGCCAGCGAGTGTTGTCACATATCGGCCATGTGCTCGGCAATAAAGAAATACTAAGAGATATACTGATATTATTTCCTGTATGAGCTGAGCTTCATGAGCTCTTTCCTGGATCTATACAAGTAAGATGTGCTTGCTTTCGGTCTTTATTTAAAGTCTCTAGCTCAAACATCTGTCTCTGATGGATTAACCTGTCCACGGCTCATTTCTTCTTTGGACCATCTGTTATGATAGGGGATTCCTTTTAATCCCTCTGTTACTCCTTCAGGGTGCAACTCAAGCCTCCCTTTTCAAGTCTATGTAGGGCTGGCTGTTGCAGTAAAAGAACTTTTCCATCTAAGTTCTAGACACGGTTGTTAATACCAAAATTTCTTGGGCTAGATTTCTACTTCTCCTTTTTGGCCTTGCCTCTAAATAAAAAGAAAGGAGAAAACCCTAGTAGTGACTGGATAAGCATAGACATTCTTAGAGTAAATTCTTCATCACCAAATAAATGTGACCTTTGATATTTTCTGTTTTCTCCTTGTTCAAATTGTTCTATTTTCTGCATTCATTTCCAAGTTTGCAGGATCAAATGTAGTAAGCGACAGTTCCTTCTTCAGAAGTCAAGTAAGAATATGTTCTTCCTGCCCTTGAGTTTCATTACTTGAAATGCAATTTTTGTCCTTTTAACCTTAGCTCTACAGCAATTCTTCTATGTGAATATGCAGCAAAGTTCCCTTTAAAATCTTCTTTCCTTTACATGCAGAGCCAGATGCCGAAACTGGGACAGAAACAGCAAATGATGGTGGATATAATGCTGTGGCATTCTCATATGGAAAACCCGACAATGCCATGGATCAGAAGACAACAGATCTGATTCTGGATACTGTCCTCCTTTCCAGTTCCAGAATATTTGCTTCAGAACATGGTACGTGAATTTTTTAGCCTTTTACATGCCTCATATATCATGTGATCTTGATATCGTTTCCTGACCGTGTTGCTATCACTCACTGTGGTCAAATGATAGTTGAATGAAGTGCATGTCATTCTAAGGCTTACGATGTCTAAGTTTCAGATGCTTGGAGCAAGGCTGGAGTTCATCTGAGCCAAGGTTGCCATTCTTGGGCACCTTGTTTCTTATGATGTCATTGAGCAAAGGGCCTTGCAGGTGGGCTTAGAATGATAGTACTTTTCCTGCATTATCTGGAAACCTTACCCACTTCGGAGCTTATCTCATGAAGCGCATCTTCATAAGAGTTTATTTCTTGATCTTTATGGTGACCCACGTTATGTGAAATTTAGTGGTATACATCTTGGTATTGTTAAATATAATTTTTTTTTAATTAGTTGGTTCTTTGTCGACTTCTGTTTTTGAGGAATCTTTTTGTTATTTTGTCCAGCCTCCAACTGAGAAGGTACATCAGATCATTGCAAGAACTGCTATGTTTGTTGGTAAACATGGTGGGCAATCGAGAGTTATTTTGAGGGTGAAGCAGGGTGGACAACCCAACGTTTGGGTTCTTGATGCCGGATCATCATCTTCATCCATACTTCCGGTTTCTGCTGATCACCAAGAGCTTCTTAAGTCTGATGCAGAAGAAAAATCTTTAGAAGTGAGAATTCAGTGGATGGTGGGCAGGAGATACTGGTGGTGCACTGTCTTGCTCGGTGCTACATATGGATCTGGAGAGGATGAAGACGAAATAACTGAGATAAGGCCTGAACTTGAGAAGACAAGCCTAAGAAAGTCAATGTGTTACTGAGCTCAGTTCTGATGGATTGGACCGTAAAGAGTCATCCACTGATGTAGCTGGGAAGGAAAGATCAATTCCCAAACATCTACCACATTCATCTATGAAAGAAAAGCTTCTGCAGTTAAAAAGAACCGCTCAACTTCTACAGTTAAAGCTGGAGCTGAATGTGCAACAAAAAAAGGTGGCGAAACCTTGTACAGTACTGCTGCTATGAAGTCTTCTTCTTTACCAAGTTTCAAAGAAAGTTGAGCAACCTATTTTGGAGCCTCCATCTGATGTAAAGCGATTGGTCAATAAAATAGTGGAGTTCATTGTGAAAAATGGAGAGGCATTTGAATCCGTTCTTATTGAGCAAGATAAAAATCATGGGAGGTTTCCCTTTCTTTTGCCATCTAATCAGTATTATCATTACTATTGAAAAGTGCTTCAAAAAGCTCAACAGGTATGTTGTTGTTTAAATTTTGTCAAGTATTTCAATGCTTAGGATTTTATGAGGATTGAACTTGTGCTGTCCTTTTATGGTTAATTTTTGACATACCAGCGAAAGAGCCTTCGTACCAGTGAAAGTGTAGAGTGTCCTATTGAAGTGAGCCGATGTTTGATTCAACTTTTAAAAAGTGAAAAATACCACTTTTGACTTCTGGCCAAAAACCAAAAAGTAAAAAGAAATTTTAAAAATGTTTGCGGCAAGATTCTGCATGACGCAATTAGAAGTCCAAATGTCAGATGCTAAGACACAAGTATAAGCTAAAGAATAAATGCCAAAGTCATTTTTGAAAGCAATATGGTGGGTAGGATACACTAATATGTTACGCTGCCTGGTGCTAGAAAAATGTCAATAGTTGGAAGCTTTTCAGCCTCGATAAGTTTTCTAATTCATTTAATTGTTGAAATGCTGGTAAGCTCAATTTCTATTATTCTGATTTGTTTCTGAAATGTGCTGATACGCTGTGCAATTTAGATTTTGCAATTGGTTTTTTGTGGCCTGAACCCGTAGTATACAAAAATGTGATGACTGCAATGTTCTTATCTTTGAATCGTTCAATGATCTTCAGTAACTTACCCTGTTCTTATCTTTCTTATATTCTAAGTTTTGCTTTCAATTGCAGTCAAAGTTACTAGGAAATAAATCCAGTCCGGAGAAGACTGATGCAGCAGGTCATGAGGTGGAAAGAATGCTGCACTCTCAAAGGACAGTGATGGTCAATCAGTTGGATCAGACATACCATATGAGTCAGACCGCAAAGGGAAGTTTAAGATGGTAATTGGCAAGAGCAAGAAGGATGGTCCGGTCAACCTTCAGAGACTCCAACAGCAAATAGGGGTAAGTGTTGATGCAGCTGCAGCTGTTGCTATACTTCAAGCCGCTAGACGGGGAATTAAGAATCCCACTCTGGGAATTTTCCAAAACATCATTAAAGCTAACAGTCATGCACAAGGCAGCGAGAGTGGAGAGGCTTCAAGTTGCCCTACCCAAAATCTAGATAGGAAAGCTGACAATAGTATTTCTCTCCCGTCTGACGAGGCTATGCAAGGACTGCAGCTGTTGTGGCTGCAAGTGAGGCAGACTCCTCTGAAGCATCATTGACTAAAGAACAGAAGCTAAGGCTGAAAGGTTGAAGCGTGCAAAGATGTTTGCAGCCTTGGTTGAAGAGTGGAGCTGCACCATCAAAGACTCAATTATCACGAGGCTTGTCAGTGGACCCACCTGAGAGTTTCTGGTTCGGCTGGGATTCCAAATACTTCCAGCCAGGCAAGTTGAGGGACAGTTTCCTTTTCCAGTTGACAGTTTGGCAACTCAGACATAAATCAGAAGTCTGAAAGAAAAGCATCTGGGAATGAACAAAATGAACGACGGTCAAAGAGAAAGTACCGTTCAAGAGCAGAAAGACACAAAGAAGAGAAAGATGAAGAAGAGCAAGAGGGGGAAGAAGAAGAACAAGAAGAAGAGAGGGAGATAAAGATGAAGAGAGGGATCACAAGCACTCGAGAAAGAAGAGACGATCCCACCGTACACACCACAGTAAAGAGAGGCATAGGCGCCAGAAAGGACATTCTTCTTCTAAGGACAAAGAGTCTCGGCATAGGCAGAGACATGATAGCTCGGATGACGAAAGCCATCAGCATAGACACAATAGCTTCGATGACGAGCAGTGGCATCACCGTCGCCGGAATACAGATGATAACTCTGATGACAAGCGTCAGCATAGCCGTCGTCGGAATAGACATGACAGCATTGATGATAAGCATGATGGCTCTTCTGATGACGAGCGTATGCCCCATCATCGGCACAAGCACAATGGCTCTTTGGTTGACAAGGAGCAGCGCCGCGGTAATAGCGGCAGACGTCGTGACTACTCTGACAATGATACAAACCGTAACAAATCCAGCAAGTGTAGGGAATCTCACTCAGGAAGGAAGGAGTTGGAGGAAGGGGAGATAAGCGCAGGATCAGGTGAGTTGAAAGCGCTTGTGAGTGATAGAATTGCAAGAGAAGCATCGACAGGTTTATCAAACACGTCTCAAGCACCAAGGGCGCCATCAGAGCCCTCTGAGGCCTCCGAGGTTCCCAATGATCTTAGAGCAAAGATTCGAGCTATGTTGATGGCAACCATGTAAACACTCGAGATCTCGACTCTTCCAATGTTTTCGTACACGTGGCTGTTAAATTAAGCAATCAAGGGAGGGAAGGTCATCATCATATGTCCTATATTGTACGATTTACTTAGCCTCTTTTTTTTTTATTCGATCGAAATTGTTTGTAGTCTCTTTGAGTAATTTGTATTACTGTCGACCTAATTGAAGCACGTTAGGGATCTGTTAATTGGTGCATGAAATAATCCCATCCTTCCTCCTGTAACGGGCTTGGTCAATTGCGATGCGACAACGCCGGCCCGAGAGAGAGCTTGCTTCAATTCGGTCGTTGGAAACTTATTAACCAGGCGAACCGTAGGTTGATACGAATGGCTGGATTCTTCAGCTTGATTGATTTTTTTTTTTAACAGAGTTAGAAATATATTATGAGAAGCCCGATGGATTAAATTAGCATATTGTTTTTTATTCTATCTGATGGCCTTGTCTCAGGTATCGTTCCACTAATTTTGAACCAGGAGAATCCATGAGATCAGTCTATTTATAACCTTACTGCTGGATTGTCATGCGACTCTCTCTTCTTGCGTCCCCCGCTTTTTTTTTTTTTTTTTTTGCTGTGGTTGAGTTCGTGCGGCCTTAAACGACGTTAGATTCCAACACTTTTAGAGCATTCGGCCGATACCATTACAAATACCGTGATAGTTCTCTCGTCCGTTGCAATCGAGACATTTACTAGGACAAGAGATCTCATGAACTGAAAAATTGTCGAGAGTGGCAGTCCACATGTTGGTCCGTACCTTGATTTGCTTGTACCTAAAGATCGAGGAAAATGAAGGTTCCATGATCCTAAGGAGATCACTGTCTCGCGAGTCGTGACTCGAAGCTTATCTTCTTCATGACACGACGGATTACAGCAGCAGCATCTGCTTGGGGTCAGCGGAGAAGTAGGTGCTTTCTTTAGACAATGCAGTCAACGGGCTTAATTTGATATGGTCATAGACAAAATGCATGTGGACGATCTTCGAGAGTAGACGAACATTTGTCGGGATCAGCGCCTATATAAATTGCAGAGTCGGCGGACCTTTTAAAAGCCATCTGGTTAATTTAACTTTAAAAGATGGATTCATGTGCTCTGAAGGTCCCATGATTTCAATTTCTATGCATCTGATGCAATGCCTTGCGAGTTTGGCAAGGACAAGTCGGCCACACGCTGCTTTTTTTTTGGCATGCGGCTTGATATATTGTATTGGCATTTGGCACGTTCACACGCGCACATCTAATGTGTGTATAGTTTCTTGTTAGGTAAAGATTGATATAACCTCTGTTTTTCACTGATTAAACCTTTTCTTTTGGTAACGGCCAATGGGTATATTTCGTATAGACCATGTGTCAATGTATACTTAAGAGGTGTTTGAATGGCTAGTACAATGTGGGGACGAGATCTTGAACTTTATTCAATTTCTTCTTCTAAAGTGAAAAAAGCAAAAGAACATTGTTTTGATTTCCTAGCAGGAACTTTACACATTGGGTTCAGGATTTAGTATGTGCGCCTAATCTCGATTCCGCAATATCGGGTGAGTGAAGAGGGGAAATACCACTTGTAAACCTCTTTTGGTCAAGTGCAGTAAAACTGGGGGTGATATTGTTCTTCGTTTGGCAAATTTGGCAGAACCATTTTGCAAAATCAAGGATTTTTTTATAGGTTTTTTCATTAAGCATGTAGAGAAGCGCTACACACACACACATATATATATATATATATATATATATATATATATGAGAAAACTGAGAAGGATGGGAGTTTTTACATGTCAAGGCGAGGGCAATGAGGCATACTGAAGGTCTATAAGGTTTTATAGTGAATTTAAGGACCGCCTACCGAAAAGTATTGGCAGTGAGAATCGAATCTGGGCATGATGTGGACTGAGCCAACCCACTTTGACAAAGCACTTATGACTTTGGTGATGCCCTCTTTAAGCACTTAGCACATGATTGTGGACACTTTCTGAATTTTCACTATTGTCTCGTAGAAATAGCCAACCTCTGCTTTGTCTTTGCGCTTTAATCAAGGAAAATGCGGGGCTCATCGCCTAATAATTCAGGTCGAATTGGTATTTTCCTTTTCCCCTTCATACATTATAACCTTTTCTTTCACGTAACCCTATAAAGATGCTGAAAAGTCGTATTCCAAGCGGCACGTGCACATTCATGCTGCTTAGCCAGTTATGGAAAACTAGAAACGCAATCCAAAAGCAAGAAAAAAAAAACTCACCGAATAAAGAAAAAAATTTCAAAAAAATATAAAATAATTTTTTTTTCTCAAGTAAAAGCTTGAAGTGAACCTTATTTCGAATAAGGGTTTAAAGTGAACTTTGTTTCAAATAAAGGCCTGAAGTAGTCATGTAGTATAAAAAAAGGCTAGGCCTTTATCGCCATTTACCTCTTTCATTCTTTTTTTTTTTTCCTTTTTCTCTTTTTTGAAGAATTAAAAAATTTAAAAAGAAAGTACATATGGTGGATTGAGTGAAGAAAATAGGGATAATGACACAAATAATTACTGAACTTTGATTCAATGTGCAATGTAGTCCATAAACTTTTAATTTGACCAATATGGTCATTGAACTTTAACTCAATATATAATATAATCTCTAAACTTTTAATTTAACCAATATGATCCCTGAACTTTTAAAACATATTTAACTTAGTTTATGAACTATAGAAAGATGTTCAATATAATCCTTTCATTGATTCAAATTCAGGGATTAAGTTGAATATGTTTCAAAAGTTCGGAGATCATATTTGTCAAATTAAAAACTCAAGGACCACATTGCACATTAAATTAAAGTTCATGTGACAAGTTGAGAGACTATATTGTATATTGAGTTAAAGTTCATGGATCATTTGTCAATTTGCCAAGAAAGTACTATGGTTGGGTTGAAGAGGATGCAACATCTCATCTCCTTCTTCTCTTCTCCCCTAAATTCCATGTCCAACCTCGATCCCCACCACCTCCATCCCTTCGAGTCTGCTGCTCACCTCACCCACTTCACCGTCTCCAAGTTCAAGCCTCTAACTAGAGCCACCGGTCTCACCACTTCTTCAGCAAGTCTCATCCCATGTCGTCCGCCACATCGTCCTTCCTCTCGACCATCACTAGCCTCAAGCAAGGGTTGTCACCCCCAACAATGTCTGCTGGAAAAGCTGCCTCTAGCATCATAGGAAGAAGTGTGCACGGAGGAGGCCCTCGGGCTGGCGACCTCGCTTAGATCTGGGAGAGGTTGCGGCCCCCTCCCATTTCTTCCTCGCCTCTAGTAGGCAAGGTCACCTACCATCGTCGACAGCCCATTGGCGGTGGGGCGGTGACCATAGGTGGGAGGTGTCCTCCCACATATATATTCTATTTTAACTTTTAACTTCTTTAAGTTTTCAAAAAAAAAAATCAAAAAAGCATTAAATGACGAAAATACCCTTAAGACTAGGCCCTTTTTTGAGATTTTATGGTCACTTCAAACTCTTATTTGAAATTATTATGGCACTTTCGGCCCTTATTAAAGATAATATTCACTTCATGCTCTTATTTGAAAAAATTAAAGTACTTGAGGCTCTTATTTGAAATTTTCTTGTGAACGAATGAAAATGATTTTCGATCCAAAAAAGAAAAAGTCATTCCATCGAATTTGCGATCATACTCATGGAGGCTATGTCTGGCCCAAAAAGGAAAAAAGAATCATGAAGGCATGCGTCGCCCAAAAAGACGCAGGACTCGCCAAGGCAATAACGAAGCTGGTCAAATAGACAAAACAGAGAAAGCAAAGATCTCGTCCGCTCTGAATGTTGCTCCGCACTAGCCCAGAGAACGCCTGGCCCTGTTGCAATGTTCGTGGTTCTTTCTTTAGGCGAGAATGCAGAACAAATGGTTTGACTTGAGTGACATTCATGGCTACGACACTCAACCCACAATATAAGGACCACAGAAACTCCAAAACAAGCCCCGGTCTTCTACTCCAGTGAAGTGAGGCAATCCGGTGTAAATACTAGACTCTAGACCCAAAAAACCGAACAAACTTATATGACTTCTCTTTGCTGGAATAGGTTAGTTCAACAAAAGTACAGCTAGCTTTGACAAGAGCTTGAACATTGAAGCTGTTGCGTTGCGGAACTTTATATCAAGAGGTGAAAAACCTCGTTCGGTGCTTCATCAGGTGACTGACTGCAGCAGGGCTAGGACGTGATGCTATCCAATAGGGCAGTGCTCCTCCATAATCAAATTCAAGTCAAGGTCAGAGCTTTTGTTAAAGTCAATGTGGCGTTTTTGAATGAGAAGTTACGCCATTTACTCGTCTGATCTCCTCTTCCTCCCTAGAACAGATGCGGGCTGAAATCTCCGGCCGCCTACACGCCACTTCTTAAAGGCAGCCGCCGACGATTGAGCTGCCTCATGCACTACAAGCTGACTTCTTCAGAAAACCACGGTATCATATCTCGCATCATCAAGGATAAGAAAAGAAAGCAGACATAAATATCCAATTAATCTCTTACAATTGACTTCTTCTTTAGTACGTCGGGAGAGAATTTTCGGATCCGCCACATGCGACGCAGTGGGTGCCTTCGTCGATACTTCTTTATATCTACTTCTAAATGCCGAGAAGAGCAGAAATCCAAGGGTCCTATCACCAACACTATTCATGAGAAGGAACGAGGAGAAATCATAAGTTCACATAGAACAAGGTCTCAAAATTAGAAGGAACAAGAACTATTAACTATTGCGACAGAGCATATATTTGAACAAGTTAAAACAGAGAGACGCCTTCTCTTCGGCAAATGGAAGAAGTATAGCAGAAAATCTTTGAGTTATGACTTAAAACCACTCAATAATATAAAAGTCGCTTCATACGATGAAGCTGTGTAAAGTATCACCAGAAGATCTTAAACTTTCACCAGCATGGACTATCCACAAGTTTCTTGCTGTGTTGAGTGAACCAACTGCAGAACTCTTCACCGTGGAAGAAGCTAAGGGAGCAGAAACTAATAAATATCCAAGGACATGAACCAACCCATTGAAAAGACTAGGCCTCTTTGAAAAATAAGACGAGTTCTAGTCCATTGGGTGATCTCCGAAACAATAGAGGGAGGATGTCCATTGAGCTATGGAGAAAATTCAGTTTGTTCCATGCTATTCAACCGCTCAAAAGCCCACTAATTCCCCATACTTCTCCAAGTTGAAGTCATTACCTATGTTCGTAACCTTTCTTTTGACCAATATTTATGCGTAGGACCTACACATGAGAAAAATCTGATTTGAGCATTCAGTGAATGCAACAGAAGAAAACCAAGGTTCTGGATGGTGGAGGGGAAAGATGTCGCAAAAGATACTCACATCGGCGCCATCTTGCAGCCAAATTCATAAAAATATGGACTTCGAGATCTCAAATCCACGCATGCAGGATCAGCCTGGATTTCCAGTCTAGTCCTGACATCATCGCAAATACAATATAAAACAATTATAGTATCGCTACAGCCTCAACATGAAACTTTAAGAAGTCCATAAACGAGGACTCCACAAGTCTAATGTGTATCATGATGTTTGCATTCTTATGAGGGAACGTAGACATGCCACTTCTCCATGTAGATCATCTCTGTACTCATGCCCCATATGTAGTTTGAATATCATCTTCCATGGCAATGCACATAAAAAAACAGTGGTCACCATCTTACTTTTCATCAAAACATGCTGGAACAAGTACTGATACTGCATTTCTCTGGCACAACTCATTATCGAGCTAGAAAGGCAGCTCTACTTTGGATCCTTGGTCAACCTGGAGAGAGAAAAGAAGGGAAACAGAAACAATAAGTCAATACACTCAAAACAACCACCTAGATAAAGCTCCAGAATTTTTGAAAACCTACACAATTTTTCTCTGCACTAGGATTGATCCCAACTCCATTTGCTGGCTTTGTTGCCGGCTTGGCAGTAAAACTGAAACCGGCTGTCATCAAGGACATCAAAAACCCAGAATTAAAGACTTTGAGGAGTCTAAAAACTAATCAAAAGACCAACAGAGAGAAGAGAATAAAGCCAGTTACGACCTCTTCTTCGGCAATGATATCATCAATGTCAAACTTGCCATCCTTCAGATCAGCTCGCCGACACAGTGAGACCAGAAAATTGACCTACACTGAGCTCGCCTCCATGCAACCCCAGCTAGGGAGCCATCAAGACTGCCACAACAAAAGTGACCACCAGCAATAGCACAAGCAATGATAAATTAGTGTGATCATCACCTTAGCTCAATAATCAACGGCCATTACTATGCGAATACCTCAACCAGTGAGCAACCCATGAGTCACTGAAAGTTCCACACTCCTCCTAGGGGTGTCAATGGGTCGCATCAGGCCAGGTCTCTATGATACCTGACCCGACCTGAAACTAAATGACACTGAGCTCGGCCCTACCCGGACCGATACCCGAATTATATATATCCTAGATATTCGGGTCTGCTCTGGTCGGGTTGGTTCTTTTTTCTTATTTTTAAGTCTCCCAAATTGAAAGGAATTGGTAATCAAGCACCAAAATTCCAGAAATTTCAAGAATTCAATATTTCTATAAGACTGATAATTTTATCGCTGAGAAGTCAGCAAGGACCGTTCAGTCAACAGAAGATGCAACCATCTTGGAAGGATTTAAATCCCTGAAGGAAAAAACCAAGGGAAACATGGAGGCAAACAGCATCCAGATCAAAACTGAAAGATTAATGTGCATAAACCACTGGATCTACAAGATTGGTGTGTAATGACTCCCCAGCCAATCAGACCCGCATCAAATGGAACCATCTGGAGGTCCATGAAAGCGGAGCTCAAAAGACTTGGCAAACTGTGAATGGACACTGAGCTGGCATCGAAACCAGATAACAAGCTTCAAAAGTAGATCAGAGAGAGAGAGAGAGAGATGACCTAAAGATGCAGTGGTGTCAAGATAAGCTTAAATTGTCCAACAAAGGTATTGCCTTTATGCATATTCCAAGTCCTCCTTTTATCCACTAAAGATATCAAACAAAAAGAAGGGAAAAACAAGAAGAAATCCCACTGCAAAACAGATCTATCTTAGCTCTTCTAACAACAAAATTCCCTACATAAACCAGCTTTGCTCTTGCTCAGCTTTGTCCAACTTCAATCATATGACTCTCTCTGCTCGGCATCTAGAGAACAAGAAACCCGCCAATTAGCTAACAAGAATCCCAGAAAAATCAAAGAAATATGAATCAGAACCCACCTCACAATTAACACAAACTAATTAATCTTATAGACTCTGACCATCAGTTGATGCAAAAAAGAACCAAAAAAATGAATAATCCCAAGCTCGGCATCATATCTATCAGTTATTAATAGACATAGAGGTACATAGAGCTAGCTTTAAATAAATGCACCATCAACAACGGGCGAACTGTTAAAAATTCATTTTCTCTTCATACATACATGGAGATATGATATCCCCAAACACAATCCAAGTAGATCAAGCGTGGAAAAAGAAAACGGAAACTTGCTCTAATTTCTAAAATCTCTGTTTCTGCGTAGTGTAACCATCAATTTTTGCAGGGTATACTGGTTGAGAGAGAGAAAGAGTTTAAGTTGAGTAATGAAGGGTAGAGATTAACGTGACAGAGCTATGTCTGCTTAAGGGGAGTCAGAGTATATTACTCATTGCGCAGCAAAAATTATAAATTAGGATGAATGGCACTGCAGAAAATAAATGGCATTAGCTCCGGGATAACCCATCACTACGTAAGTCGACGTTTATGAAAAAAACTACTTACTCAATTCACACATGAGATGATCAAAAATTAAACTCCAGGTGAAAAGGCGCATCGGAAAATTAAATACCAAATGAACACGGGGCAGCGATTCTTTGGCTCCGAAGGGACGTTTGGTGGGGCCCTGAAACCCAAATCCATGGGGGACGAAATACAAACTTGTTAACAGAGAGAGATAACCCATCAGTAGATGAGTCGACTGCACGCAAACACTAGCAGATAACCTATCAGTAGATGAGTCGATGTGTGACTTGTAGAAGCCCAAAGACACGAAATGAACGAATTTCTTCTCCGAAACGCAAATGCAACTCAAAATCCCTCAAGCAGAACAACATTCCACGACCTGGATCCAAGGACGCAAGCGGACAAAATCAAGCCTTCTTCCATACCCAGATTTCCTTGAGCAACAGTAGACACATATGGAATCTGATTGAGCAAAAATTGAAGGGAAAATTTCAAATAAATAAGAGTTTTAAGTGCCATCATTTTCTTAAATAAGAGCATGAAGTAGATTTTGTTTCAAATAAAGACCTGAAGTACTCTCATTATGTCAAAAAAAGGCCCGAGCGCATATTATTTAAATAAGAGCCTAAAGTGACTATATTTATCTGAAAAAAAAAAATGAGTCACTTTAGTTAGGGACATATTGATAATTTATTATTTTATTTTATTTTTTATTTTTCTATTTTTAAGAGATTTTGAAAAAAAGAAAAAGTAAAAAAAAAGAAACATAGGCGGGAGGTGTTATTAATAATTCTGTTATAAAAAGAAGCTTCAAAAGTTATATAAATATAAATCAATTTTATGAATATTTTTATTAATTATTTATATACTAAATAAATTAATTACACATAGGTTAATAACTTTTTCAATTAATTATTGATAATTATGTTATAAAAAGAAGCTTCAAAAGAAAAAAAATTATATTCACAAAGTTATATAGATATAAAATAATTCAAAACACAAATGTTATAAATAAAAATAATTAAAAATACGTAAAACAATAAGAAATTAAAAAGAATGGCCCAGCTAATACATGGGCCCCATGCAGCGCTTAGGCTGTTGCACTAAATAAATCAATTACATATACCTTCATAAATTTTTCAATTAATTATTGATAATTATATTATGAAAATAATCTTCACAATTTATATAAATATAAATAAATTTTATGAATATTTTTATTAATTATTTACATACTGAATAAATTAATTACATATAGCTTAATAAAATTTTCAATTAATTATTAATAATTATGTTATAAAAAGAAGCTTCAAAAGAAAAAAATTATATTTGCAAAGTTATATAGATATAAAATAATTAAAAACACAAATGTTCTAAATATAAAATAATTAAAAATACTTAAAAAAATAAGAAATTAAAAAAATAGCCCAGTTGCCGCGTGGTCCCGTTTTGGTAAATATTTTTTTGGCCCCCCCCCCTTTAAAGCCCACTTTCTTCTTCTTCCGCCACCCAACCAACTCTCTCTCTCTCTCTCTCTACCCCTATCTCAGTTCATGGACAAAAGTGCAGACACCCACTTCATCAATGTTGACCTTCTAGCTGCCGAATTCAATTTCAGTGACAAAAGATCCGAGAAAGAGCCGTTGATCCTGACGTCAACAAATGGAAACGTGAGATGATGGAAGCCGACATGGACCGGAGCCAGTTTGGCCCCGTTTCCACGGCGGCATCAGCGGCCAGACGTGAAGATAGGGTGGTTAACGAGCTCAACTTCTTCGCCATTGACAAGAGCTCAAGAGAAGAAGTGAGGTCCACCGTCAAGAGCAAGAACGTGGAGGAGAGTCTAGAGGAGGATAAGGAGATGAAACTCGATGTAAGTTTGCAAGTGCTCAAAGCTATTCTTCTATGTTTGAGTTTCTTTTTTTACTTCTAATCACAAGCTTGAAGTTGATATATACTTACTATTTGTACCAACTGAAAACTTGTGCTTTTGAAAACGTTAGAAGCTTTCCCCGGCACAGATTGCTCCGATATCAAGTTGAAAATTAACGCAGCTTTTAGTTTAAATCTTATAGAACAAGATACTAATGTTATTTCTTAATTTATTTGTACAACATGTAGGCAGGATTGAATCTTCTCACGGAGAATATCAGTAGTGACAAATCGCTCGTTGATGAAGAAGCACCGGGCGAGGAACATAGGTGCCTGAACTTAACTGAAGTACGAAGCTATTTGGGTCTCGATTAATTATTTGAACCTCGTCTAGTTATTAGGTCCAATTCATATTCGTCAGCACCTACTTTGATAATTTGTCAACATAAATATTTTTTTTTTGGTTCTTTATTTATTAACGGTTAGCAGTGTTGAGAGCTGAATTAGACAAGATGAACATGGAAAATCAACGCCCGAAGAGCATAATTTATCAGGTCAACAGCAACTGCAACGCCTTACAAGTCCATCTCCCTTCGTTAATGCAAAGACATGGGGCGAATCCTCAAGCCAAGACCCTCGACTTTGAGAAGGTGATTAAGGGCGCGCATGACAACCATTCTGTTCCAGAAATAATTTCTGGAACGGAAATAGATTTTTCTATTTCTGCCAGAAACAAAAATTTTTTGTTTCTGGTTTTGGGCCAAAATCTATTTCTGGAACAGATTTTTGTTCTAGAAATAGAAAAACAGATTTGCGTTGCCAAACGAGTTTCTGTTCCAAACCTATTTGTGGAATAGGTTTGGAACAGAAATAGAAAAACAGAAACGTTCTCATGCGCGCCCTAAGTTACTTTAGGGTTGATATATTTCTCTTCTGTCATTCTTTTCACACAGTGTTTGCAGTGGAAAAGTTGAGAAATTGATGGCATTGATTTGTTTGGCCAATGTGATCTAACATTCAAGGAATGAGATTGGTGAAAACTAAAATGATATTGATCAATCAACCAGCTATTTTACCATAGCGCAAATAATAAGTACCACATTAATGTATACATATATAGAACCTAATTACTATCACAAATTTCTTTTTTAGAGTAATTGTGTCTGAATTATCTTACATGACAATACATGTACATGTTAAGATGATTAGAAGAACACTGGAGGATCTCGATAAATTCATCGTAAAGGATGATAACTCACAATCCTTGTCGGGAGACAAACCACGGGATGTCCTCGGGTCGCCTCAGAACAATAGTGGAGTCGCTGGAGTACTTCAAGACGCCACGAGAAAGCTCTGCCAATGAGGTCCTGCCGTTCCATGATCCTAATAGAAATGAATCTATTGATCCTAGACTGAGAAGGGACGATACCTCAGGGGCTCCTACTAAAGTGCAGAATCTTTGGTCCCTCCGCCGATCAAGGGGCTAAAACCATGGCCATGAATAAGAAAGCCCGGGAGTCGGTTCGAGCACGCTCCGAGGCATCCATGGTGAGTAAAAGCCTTTGTGATCGATATATTACATTTTGGTCGATTGTTTACCACATGCAATGTTTGTTAGAATAATAAATAGACTACACAAGTTTCTCATCAATTGGATATGATGGAGAAGCTTGTTCAATTAGAACTACCCAGTAATATATGCAGTGTCTTCCAAGGTCATTGTAGGCATTAGATGCACATTCATCTTCTCATTTTTCATGTATGAATTCGATTTATATTATACACATTGTAAATCTCCCTGAAACTGCACCTTGAGAGCACAAATTTTCCAGTTTCCTCAGTAACACTCGATTGGACAAAGCACCCGACGTTCTTTTCCTTTTTGTCGGATGTTTTTCGCAGCAAAGTCAAAAGAAGAGTGCAATCCTGCACATCAAGATTTTGAACAAAATTGAACCCCGTGCCTTTCGGAAAAGTCCAGGAAAGACGGTTGATCACAACCAAAATCTGTCCATACTACCTGCCGTTTGACTTATCATCTCTGTGTAAGGTTTTTCAATTCTTTGCTTTCAGACGATAGCCACGCTCTCTCATTAGGGTTTTGAGTTTCAGTGGAAGCTTATAATTATGATCAATGTCCTGGAATACATATATTTCTACACAGATTTCAGACGATTGTCAGTGGAGAAAGCATGGGCAAAAGATGGCGAAAGGAAACCCGTGACCTCGAGCTTATTACGCTGTTCTATGGCGGTCGGCTGCCCAGTGCACAACCAGGTAATACCCGCAGACGCGGTGTCGGCACAAGCACAATGGCTCTTTGGATGACAAGGAGCAGCGCCGCGGTAATAGCTGCAGACGTCGTGACTACTCTGACAATAAGACAGAACGTAAAAAATGGGGCAAGTATAGGAATCTCTCTCACTCAGGAAGGAGTTGGAGGAAGGGGAAATAAGCGCAGGGTCGGGCGAGTTGAAAGCGCTTGGGAGTGATGGAATTGCAAGAGAAGCATCGGCGGGTTTATCAAATACATCTCAAGCACCAAGGGCGCCATCTGAGCCCTCTGAGGCCTCTGAGGTTCCCAATGATCTTAGAGCAAAGATTCGAGCCATGTTGATGGCAACCATGTAAATACTCAAGATCTCGACTCTTCCCATGTTTTCTTACGCGTAGCTGTTAAATTAAGCAACCAAGGGAAAGAAGATCATCATCATCTGTCGTAAGATTTACTTCGCCTCCTTCCTTTGACCAAAATTGTTCGTTATCTCTGAGTAATTTGTATCGCTGTCCATGTAATCGAAACAAATTGGGGATCTGTTAATGGGTGCATGAAATGATCCCATCCTTCCTCCTGTAAAGGGCTTGGCGAATTGCGATGCGACAAGGATGGTCCAAGAGAGAGCTTCGCTGGTCTTGGAAACTTCTTAACCAGACTAACCGTAGGGGCTGATAGGAAAGGCTGGATTCTGCAGCTTGATTGATATTTTTGAATAGCTAGAACTATATTATGAGAAGAACGATAAATTAAGTTAGCATATTGTTATCCTTCTATCTGATGGCCATGTCATATGGTTCCACAAAATTTGAACCAGGATATTAGTCTATTTATAACCTTGCTGCTCTAGTGTTTCGCGACTCTCCGTTCTTGCGTCCTTGAAACAACGCTGGATTCCCAGACTTTTAGAGCATCCGGCCGATACAATTTCAAGTAACGTGATAGTTCTCTCGTGCATTGTAGTCGAGACATTTACTTCGTCAAGAGGTCTCACGAACTGAAAATCTGTCGAAAGAGGCGGTCCACGTGTTGGTTCGGCCTTGTTTTATTCGTGCCTAAAGGCGGAGAAAAATGCAGCTACCATGATCCAAAGAAGATCACTGTCTCACGAGTCGAGACTCGACTTCTCTTCTTTGATTGGACGACAGATTACACCAGCAGCATCTTCTTGCGGCTGGTGGGTCAGCAGAGATAAGTCAATGGGCTTAATTTGATTGGGTCGTAGACAAAATGCATGTGGACGATCTGCGAGAGTAGACGAACATTTGTTGGGATCGGTTGCATAAATTATTGCCGAGTCGGCGGACCTTTTTAAAAGCCATATGGTTAATTTAACCTTAAAATATGGATTCGTGTGCTCTGAAGGTCCCATGATTTCAATTTTTATGGTGTATGATGCGATGCTTTCGCATTAAAAGAATGCGCGTTCGGAAAGGGCAAGTCGGCCGAACACATTTCTGCATGCGGCTTGATATATTGGACGAGCATTTGGCACGTTCACATACACACACATGTTATGTGTGTATATTCACTTGTTATGTAAATGAAAAACTCCAAACTATTCACTATGACACATTTACTTTTAAAATTTTTCTGTTATACTAAAAATCTCAAATTTATAATTGCATGACATACCTGCTATTTGCCAAAGTTTCATCAATGAGAACTGTTGAAAGTCTGCTTGAATAGACACTGAAAAGCAAACAGTGTTGGCATGGCACTCACATGACTCAAATAAAAACAATAACAATGTAATTTCTGAAAATCATCTGATGGAACCTTGACAAAGAGTAACTTTGTCACATACGAGCTAAAATTTTAACATAAGAAGGTTGAAATATGTATTTCAGTCGATATAAACTCTTTTTTTTTTAAGGATTGACTGTGATAATGAGAAAGATTTCTACATATATACCAAAAGCAGTCAATAATATCAGAATTTGATGAATTAGCCTCGGTTGATTAACTAATGGGATGCCCCAATGTATAAATATGGTAAGCATAGTTTCAGAATTTTGATGTCAGGAAAAAAAATGAAGTAAATGTGTCACAAAGGGTATATTTTGAAAATATTTGTGCCTTTTTCCATGGAGATTGGTACTCCTTTGTTTTCCGCTAATCATACCTTTCCTTTGGTAGGGGCCAATGGGTATATCATGTAAAGATCACGGGTCAATACACACTTAGATGTGTTTGAAATGGCCAAGAGAACGTGCGGTTCAAGACAAGATCATGAACTTCATTCAATTTCTTCTGCTGAAGTAGAAAAAAAAATTATTTAATTTCCTAGGAGGAACTTTATGCATCGATTTCAAGATTTAGTAAAGATTAGTACGTGCATCTAGCAATTTCCATACGATTATGTACATACATATGTATGTATGTGTGTGTCTATATAAAAGTTTAGTAGGAGAGGAAGTTACCCCATGTCAAGACTATGGCACACCACACGACTATAAGGTTTTATAGCGGATTCACAAGCCGCCTGTCAAAAGGAACTACTTGCAGCGAGAATCGAACTTTGGCATGACTGAGCCGAGCCACCTTGAGAGAGCTCATATGACTTTGGTAATTACCCTTTTGAAGCACTTATCACATAATTGTGGAAACTTTCTAGATTCTCACTGTTGTCTCATAGAAATAGCCGACATCTACTTTGTGGAGGTGTGCAAGATTTGGGCCGATTCGGTCCTAATATGAAACCGGGAACCGAACCGATAGTCCCAATCCTCAAATTTTTTGGACTAAGGACTGGATCAAGACCAAACCGAACCGTCAGTGCTGATGGGATTGCTAATATCAGTTACTTATAGAAATCTCATTATTGGATCTAAATTAATAACTTTCAATCTCAACCGTCTAACATAATAAAACATACATATGACCATCGTACAATCATCACATGAGTAATTATAACTCTAAAATAATGAGAAAAGACTAAATTAGAAAAAAAAAACACTTAAAACAATTGAAACAAGATTATGCTCCTACATCATTCTCCTCAAATCAGAAAGAATCAAGTTCAAAGTGAGATTACACTTGTACTTTACTAAATTCAAGTGCGAACAAACTAATAGGTTTGCATAATATAGTCATGACAAAACACAGATTGAATTAAGACAAAACACGATCAGAGACTATATATCAACAAAGATGGGAAAGGCAAAAGGAGCAAGTGGAGAGGCGAAGGCAATATAAGCGAGTGCCAAGCAGAGCTGTGTTATGAAAGCGAGATGCGAGCATTAAACGAGAGGAAAGAAGTGAGTGTCAAGCAGAAGATAAGGAACTTAGATTAACTAGTTCTTTAAAAAAATTTAATTTTTTTTTCTAATTGTGTGTGTATATATTCTACGTGGTCCGGATTGGTTCCATCCACCATGGAACCGGGGATTGGACCGCCCCCCTCAAGGACAGGACCAACCCGATCGGTCCGATCCAATTTGGTGACCCCTACTACTTTGTCTTTACGCTTTAATCAAGGAAAATGTCAGCTCATTGTTGTCGCGACCTAAAAAAACGAAGTTTTCTCAGGCTAATGGATTATTAGGTTTATCAAATGGCTAACCTAATACAAACTCTCCCAAGCCACTACCAATTCGCAACTTTGGTTTTATTTTGATGTTCAAATAGTTTGGAGTCGCCACTAATTATTCTTGGTAGGTTGACTAGAAACCTAAGTTGGATATAAGAAGAAATACCTTACTTTTACGAACCAGAGATTAAAGGATTTGGGGACTTAATTATACTAGTTAATTAAAATTAATGCCCTTTCGGTACCTTAAATTTCATGGAATATTCTAAGTCAACAACCCAGGCTTGGTTTACTTTTAAGTTCAAGTGAGCTTTTCTTTTTTGTATTTTCACGTTTTGTAAATGGGATATATGAATGATATGAATGCAATAACAATGAATCAGTAATAAAGATGCAATACAAGATAATAAGCAATTTGCAGACAATTATGCATTCGATTAGACTAAACATGCAAAAGACATGGCAAATAAAATGTAACATAGACATGTAACATACGAAACGCGTGAAAATATGCATGATTTATACAAAAATAATGATTTTTTTAAAATATGGAAGGCAATGCATAAGTGATACGCGAAGACTATGAGTATGAATAACATTTGATATGCGAACATGGCATATAAAAACATGCGAATATATGACACACGATTACGACATGGATATGCGAACAAGGATATGCAAGCATGGGTATGCATGACATGAGTATGCAACATGGGCATGGGTATGCATGACATGGGATATCCGAACATGCAAGGAGACATGAGACATACAAGCATGCAAGAATAACATGAGATATTCGAGCATACGAGAATGACATGGGACATGCGAGCATGCAAGAATAATGTAATGAGCAGAATTTTGTGTATTTTTTAGAATTTTTCGAATTCTTTTAGGATATGCGTGGATAATTTCTTATCTTGATTTTCATTCCAAGTTTCCAATGAGATAAGCTTTCTAAGAAGCTTATTTTTTTAAAAAATTTCAATTAAATAGGGTTTTTAAGAAACCATATCTTACTAAAACTTTCAAGATTTTTTATGGAATTTCAAATGAGATAAGGTAATATCCAAAACAAACATGATAATCCAACCAAATCAAACAAATATCCAAAACACAATAACTACGATGCAATCCATGGACATTCTCTTGAATTATTTTCGAAAAAATTCTACTTCCTTAAACCCAAGAATCAATTTGAGAGGATAGCAAATCGAATCTAAATGGTTATAGATCGAATTGGTTAACTTCCCCTTTTTATTGATTTAAAAAAATCGTATCCATATGGTCACGGATAGAACATGTTCGGGTTTGGGTTTAAGATTTTTTAATTCAAAAAATTTGTGTCAAGTTTGGCCTCAGCAGTTAAGCATTAAAAAATCAAATTCTTTTTTTTTGTGTTAAAAAATTCTGATTTCTTTCGTTTTCGATTGTAAATCTTATGTGTCATTGAATCATCAAAACATATTTACAAGTTCTCAATCAAACAAGTAATGATTCACAATCAAAAGTCTAGCGAAGCGAATTACCTCTATACTCCCGCAAAAATCTACACAAGTTAGTGATCATGAACATGCAAAAACAGCTACGAATTGGACCAAACAGCATATAAACAGTGCAGAGTGAAATTAAAATAGCATCAAAACAGCATGCTTTTTTCACCACAAATCAGGACAGATTAATCTTACTAAGGGTAAAAGAAATTGCCTTGATTTATCTAAAAAACTGCACGCGTGCAAACTGAAATTTTGCTCTAAATACAGCACTGTTTCACTTTGATTTATGACGAAAATCGTCCCCGAGTCCATAGAAATCCGAAGTAGCTGTTTGGTCTTCCGTGCAACAACTGGTTCTTTGGTGCAGCAGTCAAAAAAAGACGTGGACTAAACGGTGAGATGCTTCTGGATTTGGCACAGTAGCTGAAAATTCTCCTTCTCTTCCTCTTAGCTTGTAGACGTCCCTCCAAAACCTGCAAAAGAAAGTCAACACTTTCTCTTTTGTCTCTCTTTTGCCGTGAACAAGAAGCTGGTCCTTCTCCTCTCTCTTGTGTTCTCGATTTTCTCTCATCTGTCTCTCTCTCTTTTTTTTTTTTTGCTCTGAAAATCTGAACCCCCTCTAACCTTGAGCTATGGCTTGCTTATATATAACCTAGATTACTAGTCCTAGTAAGAGTGGGATTTACTTTGAGCCATAGGATTAGTAATCCTAACTAGATTGAGATTTACTTTAAGCCATTAGATCATTAGAGCCCACATCCACCGAAACTATATCTAGATAGGATGCCCAAATTATTAAAACTCTTGAATTATTTTGAAATTTGGAGAGTCCATCCAATCCCCGATGCTTACTCTTGTCATTGATCAAAATCTAAAATGCAACATATGAATAATTAAATTAAATATACTATGCTTAAAAACTAATTAATTATTTTTGGCGAGAACTAAAGCTAATTCTCATTTTTTTAAATGTAAAACAAATGTTTTAAGAAAAAAGTCTAAATTTAAGTGTCAATAATTGCTTAATAATTTAGGGCGAATCCGCATTTCCCTTGGTCCCCCGATACCTTCTAACCTTTTCTTTCACGTAACCTCATTAGAGATGTCTAAAAAGTCGTATTCCATGAGACACGTGCACATTCATGCTACTTAGCCAGCTATGGAAAACTAGAAAGGCGGTCCAAAAGCAAGACAAAAAAAAAAGTCCCGCCAAAAAAATAAAGAGAAGAAGGGGGAAAAAAAACAGGAAGGGAAATAGCGGCACGCAATCGGCGCAAGCAGTGACTTTTTCCTTTGCGTTTGGGCATACATGTTCTGGTCTTAAGTTTCAACGTTATGATCTTTGAAGTTGGTTTGAAATCAAAACCGGCTGGATTTAGGAGGCTGAGAAATTATATTAAATTAGTTTTCCAAACGTCGCATCAAATGATAAAATTAAAAAAAAAAGGACAAAAAGCTTATCAAAAAGTGTATAAACTGGTTTCATACCTTATGGAGAACTATCAGACTTCAATATTCCCGCTTATTATATATTTAAATTTAAAATATAATTATTATATCGTGTGATACATATATACATACATATGTATATAGTCTTTCGATGGCTTTCTCCATCGGATAAATGTGTGTATATATATATATATATAAAATTTCGATCATATAATGGAAATAATTGTTTGTTGATGCAACAGAATGCCTGTATTCTTCAGGTATTCTTGAAGATGATGAATTATTTAATGTAAGTCTATGGTGTCGATGCTAAGTTTATGGTATCCTAATGATTAATCGACTTGCTTACAAGTTAAAGCTACTGACTTTATTAACAAAAATGTCCAACACCCACCCATATATGTTGAGAAAATCGCTGTCGGGGGATACCATCGCAATTTTATTGACACAACAGCGTGGACGTCTTGTTCGACGAAATAATTAAGAGTACGTCGGTTTAGATCCGGTAACTACCAACATATTTCATTAGAGGGTCCTTGATTGCCCACGCATTTGAAATATCTGCAGCTTTAGGCTTCTACATTAATCGACAAATTTAATCGAAGATTTGTCTAACTAAACCCTAACTAAAACCCTAAGAAACATAGTAGTGGACCATTAAATTGTTGGGTTGGGTCAAAAATGATCCGACTTAAATAGACTCATTTAACCCGCTTTGACCTATTTCCATGCAATGCAAATATAGTGGCCCCATGCCCAGATCCACACGTACCGACTCGATCTATATTCTTAAAACATTTTCATATTTAACTCAATATAGAAAAACTCGCTCAAACCGTGTTGAGAGTATGGAGTGAGTGAGCGCGAGATCAATTGAAGGCGTTGGAGAATGAAGAAAGAGTCATAAAGTCCACGTAAGTTATAAACACATGTATGACACATTTAAACGCTCATATCATGTTTAAACCCATTTATTGAATATAATCACTCCATTTAACAACTCATCTCATTATATAGAGGTAAGAAATTTTTCAATGACTCATTTTTACTGGTCAATAGTCAGTCCCATATCCTACTCCAATTTCAATCTTCAACTTGTGTGTCCGGATTAGGGACTTTTCTACAGTGAGTCTCACGTTGCTACAGACATCTTGTTTCTGCGTGCCAATTTTACGATCGAGTCCCAACTGAATTATTCCAATCTTGCGTATTGACCAATGGGGGAAGGGCCGGTCAAATTCGAACATCCACCCTGTCTTCATAACGGAACAAGACGTGCATGTGTTGTCGATGTATGGCTTGACCAAAAACCCTCGTTCATTCAAAGTCAGTGGTAAATAATAACGGCCATAGACTCCGAGGACCCTCCCTCCCTCACTCCATTTACTAAGTACAAATCAATGCTCTTGTAATTTCCTCATTGTTTGACTTATATGTCTACGCCCACATGCATGAAAAATAACCTAAGACTCGTATTTTATGGCAAAGAAAAGATGTGTAAATCAGTAGTAGGTAGCCATTTTGTTTAAGGGTGTCATTCATAGCTTACTCACTCTTCCCAAACAAAGACCAAAACAACGAGACAACCAAAATAAGAGTGACGATAACGTGCGCTATCAGCGTAATAGAAAATTTCCACAAGCGGTTTTATTTGTCTACCCTCGATATGAGGGCAAGTCAAGGATGCTAAGAAGATTCATGTAGAGTTTCCCTATTTTTGTGAAAGATAATTATCATAATTAAGCCGATCGTGACTTGCAAATTCCACTGTTCAACATGACATTTTGTAACCTAAATTCGACTGTTTATTTCATAGTGATAGGGTATGATGATTTGCAAAAAATATCATTGATTGGCTCCGTGTGTTTCACACAAAAAATGAGGCGTTCCTGGAAAAATATTTTTCAGAAAGTCATTTTCCAAAAAAATGATAATATTTTTTGTTGTATAACTGAAACATGAAAATAAACTAAAAAATGTTTTCTGCCATTTAGGTAAGGAAAACTTAATTTCTACTTTTTAATTTTTTTTAAAAAATTGATTTTTAATGATTTTTCGTTTAATCTTTTTTCTCTTTTATTTTGTTTCTTTTCTTCTTCGGTGACCCCATTTCACCCCCCCCCTCTCTCTCTCTATGGCAAGAGTCCATGCTAGAGATTTCAACGAAGTAGTCTAGGGTTTTGGCGAGGATGGCCTTCCTCTCAGCTCTGGCGACAGAGATCGTGAATCTCGATTTGCACCGTGGTTGGGATCTTTTTCTCCTTGGTGTAATAATGGCTCCTCATGTCACATTGTGAAGCTTGAATCGTAGTTGTGCACTCCTTGTCCTCATCCATGGCTATAGCGGACTGGTGATCGGCCTCAAGCGAGGCCGAGCCTCGCTGATTGCTCACTGTGAAGTCTAGTCTCACCTGTGGCTAGTCACTATCCGTCACCGTGGTCAACAACCAACTAACATAGAATTAAAGAAGAAAGAAGAGAAAAAAAATTAAAGAAAGTAATTAAAAATAACTTTTATTCAAAAAATAAAAAAAATAAAATAAAATTTGAATTTTGAAAAATAAATAAAAATAAAGTAAAAAAAAATTAAAAAGAAAGAAGATTTGAAAGATAGGAGGAAATTGTTTTCTTTCTCAAAAAGAGGAAAAATATTTTCCTCTCCTCACTTTTGAAGGAGTTTCTTTTTTTTCATGAGGGTAAATTTTTTTAGGACTAGCTTTTTTTTTTACATCAAACACTGCAAAATTCGGAAAACGTTTTCCAAAAAATTATTTTTTCACGAAACAGCGGAGCCTTCAAACTTAGGTTAGAATCCACGGTACACACAAAGTTTTGATCTCTTGATACCCTATGAGTGTACACAGTTTCATAGACAACATGATAATAACGACAGCGCCTCCTCCCTCGATCCATAGAAATCTGTGGTCTTTCCGCGAGGCTTGACGACTTATTATCGTAACGGGCGGAGAAAGTGTTTGAACATTTACTTTCCAAGGTTGACACGTAAGTTAGAATGAAATATTGACAAGGAGGAAAGAGAAGAGTGAGAACATAACGAACTAGTCAAATCTTGGTCACGATCCTCGCATTAGGCTGAGCAGAAGAAGACATGCCCCTTTGTCTTATGTAACCTAAAATCAAACACCCCCGATAAAGGTGCAAGCTAGTGGAAACACGGGCACATCTTTGTCATAGGATTACACCGCTTTGTCTGGAGATCTAGTACTATGGGAACGGTACTAGACTATAGTCACAGTAGTCCCCAATTCGATTACGAAGTTAAAGTTTTCCTTTTGACAAATGGTGAGGCAAGGGAAGGCTAAAGGATAACTTGGTTGGACGTCTTCTTCCGAGTCGGCAATTCTCTTTGTAGGCGATAACATATTAAATGTAAATGGAGAAATAAAAATCAAAAGGGGAAACAATATTAGCGGTTTAGAGTTTTGGGGGTGGTTTTTCATCGAAGAAATTGTCCAGGTAGTCCTTAACTTATCATACGGGTACCAATTCAGTCCAAACTTTTTTAATTTTTTTTTCTTTTAATCCAAAATCTTTACTCAAAAATTTCAAAGTAGTTATGCCAACTAATTTCCGTCGGGAATCGTGATGTGGCTATGTGCTACATAGGGGACATCGGCAATGATGGATCATCAAATTAGCGATTTTTAGGCCAAAAATTGATCGGAATAACCCCAATAGAATAATCGAATAAAGATTTATGATTTAAATTGACCAAATTGAAAAGTATAAACTAAATAGGCATCCGTAAAATTGTTGTAGGAATGATTGGATAAATTCCCTTCTTATCTCTACATTAAAAAACCAAGTAAGATAGTTATGAGATTGGAAGTGATGATTTGGGGTGAGGCATTATTTGTATCTCGTTTGTGCATTGGATATATGATATGGACGCGGGTGCTGATGTCTTCTAAACTGTTCGGATATGTTGAAGATCAATAGCCGGACCGACCACGAACTCGCGTAGCGTTCAATAAACAAGCCATAATTCTTTATCCATGAAGAATTACAAGGTTCGTAGCATCAATTAGAAGAGGTCGTTTCGAGTGCTACGCTATACTCGAACGATGGGAAACCATTTTGCCGTCTTTCCAAGCCTTAAAAATCAATCTTATCATGGGTTTCGGATCCATTTTCTATTTTAGGTGTACTTCTGTGTGATTTTAGCCCTTTGCTTATTTTTTCCGAGCTTTCTTTACTCCTACTGGTTAATTTCGTTTTTTTTTTTTTATGGTACCTAGGGTTTTGGACGTATTAATTGGTTCTTTTCGAAGTGTGTCAAACAAAACATATAAATAAGAGAATTTTCTGTTAATTGCCTCCATAAGTGTATTATGCCTTCTGTTGGGATATACGCACACTCACAACGAAATAAAAAGTAAAGGCGAGAAAGAAAAATGAAGACACAAATATTTATTCTGATTACCCTTAAATTAGGGCTATATCCGGCAGATATTTCATTATAATTAGTATCTCTCATCTCTTTATTATAACTCTTAATTACAAGGAAGCGACTCATGTACTTTTTTGTCGATGATGAGTATGAATCGTACCCACATCTTTGCATGTATCGTAGATTTAATTATCCGTGCTAAGTGTCTTTTTTGTTGTAACAAATTGTTTTGTCTGTTCCATATATTTGTTTACCAAAACAAAGAGAAACGGCGCAAATTGGCGTATTTGTCACTTAAGTCAAAGTCTCCCATCAATCATTTTCTGTCGTTGTCTGCTACAAAAACCAAGGTGCCAAGTCCTTAAAATGTTTTAGTGTAGATAAACACCTAATTTCCGGATCTACGTGTCTCCTTGAACTGGCTTCTCCAAATAAACTACTGCCCAAGAGCTGATCTCATGCTTGAACAAACTTTCTCCAATTTCCTCTCTTTTTTCCATTTACAAATCCATAATTCAGATAGAAATACTGAATAATTGTTAGAAAATGAAATGTGAACGCTTTACATTCATGACCATGGTCAGAAGAGAACATCTTATCTGTCAATTGATATTCATCGTCAAGCATTCACAACTCCACAAAATTCTAAAAAAGTCGACCTAGTTAGGCAAAATCTGGTTTGGCAACTTTCTAGGGTTTGCACTTTGCACTCACATGGCGCAGGGTATTCATGATCAGCCCATGCGACCAAGATTTTTAACCTAAACATTCACATGTTAAATGGATTACAGAAGGAGGAGATTCTTCTGTTCATTCGCTTGGCGAAGAAATTTCACACCAATCCGAAGAAAATATTAACGATGTGAAAAAAAAAAATATATAACAAAAAGATATATATATATATATATATATATTCCTCTCTATGTGGGTGCCACGTGTCCAATTGACGCACCATCTTACCTCATTCTCTCCGATTTCTTCAGGCTAGGAATATCAAGCTTTGTTTTCACACTCGGTCTTAGTCCAAACCCCTTTTAAATGCCGAGTCCATCGCATCTCTGGGAAGACTTTCTTCTTCTTCCCCTCACCAACACAACCCACCCTCCCTCCCTCCCTCTCTCTCTCTCTCTCCCTCTCTCTAGCCTAGCCTTATATCAGTTCATGGACAAAAGTGCAGATACCCACTTCAACTATGTTGACCTTCTAGCTACCAAATTCAATTTCAGTGACAATCATCCGTGAAAGAGCCACTGATCCCGAGGTCGACTGTATGGAAGCGTGAAACGATGGAAGCCGAGGTGGACCGGAGCCAGCATGGCGCCGTTCCTGCGGGAGCGGCGGCATCGGCTGCCAGACGCGAAGAAAGGGTGGTTAACGAGCTCAACTTCTTCGCCATTGACAAGAGCTCGAGAGAAGAAGCGAGCTCTGCAGTCAAGAGCGAGAACGTGGAGGATAGTCTAGCTGAGGATAATGAGATGAAGCTCGATGTAAGTTTGCAAGTAAAGCTATCCTTGTATGTTGTTTGAAGTTGATATATACCCACTATTTGCACCAACTGAAAACTTGTGCTTTTGAAACTGTTAGAAGCTTTTCCTAGCACAGATTGCTTTGATATCATGTTAAAAATTAACGCTACTATCCTTTAAAATTTTATATAACCTACTAATCTTATTTTTAATTTATTAATATGAACATGTAGGCCGGATTGAATCTTCTCACGGAGAATATCGGCAGCGACAAATCGCTCGTCGATAAAGAAGAACCACTGGGCGAGGAACCCAGGTGCCTGAACTTAACTGAGGTTTGAAGCTATGCGGGTCTTGATTAATTGTTTGAACTATAGGCCTCGTCTAATCGTTAGGTCCAATTCATATATTTATTTACCTACTTTGATAATTTGCAACAAAATGATTTTCGTTTTTGATTTTTTATTTATCGCCAGTTACCAGTCTTGAGAGCTGAATTAGACAGGATGAACATGGAAAATCAACGCCTGAAGAGCATGATTTATCAAGTCAACAGCAACTCCAACGCCTTACAAGTCCATCTCCTTTCGTTAATGCAAAGGCATGGGGCGAATCCTCAAGCCAAGACCGCCGATTATGAAAAGGTGATTAAGTTACTTTGGGGATAATATTTTTCTCTTCTGTTGTTATTTTTCACATGTTGGTTTTAGTGGGAAAAGTTAAGAAATTGATGACATTGATTTGTTTGACCAATATGATCTAAAATTCACGGAATGAGTTTGGTGAAAATTGAAATGATAAAAATTAATCAGCCAGCTATTGTACCACAGTGCAGACAATAAGTACTACATAAATCTATGCATGTATAGACCCTAATTACTATTACAAATTTCTTTGTTAGGGTAGTTGTATCTTAATTATCTTACAAGATAGTACATGTATATGTTAAGGTGATTGGAAGAACGCTGGAGGATTATGAGAAATCACTAGAAAGGATGAGAATTCACAATCCTTTTTGGGAGATAAACCGCGGGATGGCTTGGGGTCACCTCAGAACAATATAGTGGAGTCGATGGAGTACTTCAAGACGCCAAGAGAAAGCTGCACGAACGAAGTCGTGCCGTCCCATGATACTAACAAGAATGAATCCATTGATCGGGACCGGGGAGGGATGATACCTCATGGGCTCCTACTAGAGTGCAGAATCTTAGTCCTTCTGCCGATCCAGGGGCAGAAACCATGGCCATGATTAAGAAAGCCGAGTGTCGGTTCGAGCGCGCTCTGAGGCATCCATGGTGAGTAAAAGCATTTGCGATCGAAATATTGCATTTTTGTTGATAGCTCACCATGTGCAATGTTGTTAGAATAATAAATAGACTACATGAGTTTCTCATGAATTAGGCATCGTAGGTATTGGATCCATATTCATCTTCTCCTTTTCCTATGTACAAAATTCGAAATATTATGCGTATTGTAAATCTCCACGAAATTGCAACTTGAGAGCACAATCCAGATAGTGCTCAAACAATGTGAAATGACTTTAGAAACCAAATAAAGAAGCGCATGAATTTAAGATTAGTGAAAGAGACTTCGCACAAAGCACACGATGTTCTTTTTCTTTTGTCGGATGATTTTCGTAGCAAAGTCAAAAGAAAGTGCAATCTTGCACATCAAGATTTCGAACAAAATCGAACCCACGCCTTTCGAAAAAGTCCAGGACAAAGGGCTGAGGACAATGAAAATCTGTCCATACGACGTGCCGTTGTCATCATCTGTATAGAAGGGTTTCCAATGCTTTGCTTTCAGACGATAGTCACGCTCTCTCATTAGGGTTTTGAGCTTTTGTTGTAGCCTTCTGGTTATGATCATTGTCCTAAAATGCGTATTTTTCTGCACAGATCGCAGACGGTTGTCAGTGGAGGAAGTATGGGCAAAAGATGGCGAAGGAAACCCGTGCCCTCGAGCTTATTATCGCTGTTCTATGGCGGTTGGCTGTCCAGTTCGCAAACAGGTAGCATGTTCTAGAATTCTTGCTGTCCGATGTCCAAAGAAGTGATTGTAATATAATGTTATGAGCTAGTTTTAACATATTCGCATTATTGAATAGAAATCAACAAGGAATGTGCAGATCAAAATTATGCATCTAAAATGTGTTCGGTTGCGCTTATGCACAGATTTTATACAATATTGCAGAACTGTCCATATATTTAACATTGTCGTGTGATCGGCATAAGAACGCAGAGAAAATTTCTGTGTCGTTAGTTTTAATATCTGGATGTAGCTAATTACTTAATAGTATTGATCTGATAATCTAAGCGGAGATCATCCTACTAGATCTAAATAGATCGAGCTCGCATAAATGTGTTTATTTCACAATGTACAGCTTCGAGAATGATGGGCCACCTGAAAAATTTCGCAGGTACAAAGATGTGCCGAAGACAAAACAATCCTAGTAACAACATACGAAGGGCACACAACCACCCGCTCCCTCAAGCTGCAATGGCCATGGCATCGACTACTTCATCGGCTGCATCCATGATTCTCTCAGGTTCGATGGCAAGTTCAGATGGATTGATTGCCAGCCAGCATTATGTTGCGGGACAGCATCGTTTCCCGGCTCGCTGCCGACTGGCCAAGCTCTCCGCAACGGCACCATTTCCTACGGTCACGTTGACCTCACACACGCCACTCCACTACTGATACTGTTAGCAGCAACCCCATGCTGCTCCAAAGGCCGTTGTTATTTGGTTCAGCCATGCAAAGACAGGTAGGTCCACGCCATGAACCAGCCGAGCTTCTTCAAGTGGTGAGCAATCAGATGAAGCAAGCCCATCCAATATGGCCAACACGGTCGGCACCGCAACGGCCGGCATCACAGCAGACCCGAATTTCACTGCAGCTCTTGTGGCGGCTATCGCCTCTGTTGTCGGCGGCGTTCGTCCAAACCATAGCGGTGCTAGCGACGATGTGGGTACAAGAGTGGCATCAATGAGAACATGATTAAAGGAATAATTTCGTGGGAAAGCCCCGTTTGGTTCTCACTTGTTTTTGTTCTCGTGCAGGATAAACCATTTATCTCGTGCACGTTCATTTTTCCTTTACTCGAATTTGGAGAAACTCTAAAAAAAACTTTCTTATTTCAAAGTTCTTTCTGCTAATTTAGGCCTGTTTGGTAACGTTTCTGTTTCAAAAAAGGGCTCCTCACTCCCATCGTGCTCCTTTCACCCAATCCCCCCCCTTTCCTATTTTTCGTGTCTCCTGTATCTCCTTCCGTCCCCAGTTCAGGCATTTTGCTCGCCCATCTCAAGTTCCCATCTATAGCCAATCTTCTGCCATTTGTCCCCCCCTGCGTTCCCCCTGGGTTGAAAAGTAGGTTTGGCACTTCTCCTTTTTAGGCTTCGCCACCATCTTTCGACCCGCGCCCCCCTCACACACCAAAGTGACGTTCGTTTTCTTGCGCCCCCCCTTTTTCGACACTCTTTGCTTGTCCCAAAGTCGGCCCCGCAGCAAAATCCGAACACAGACAACTTATTGCGTTACCCCCACGTTAGATCTTCTTCGCGGGACCCCATGGGAACTTCCTTGAGCAAGGCACCAGATATAATGTGATGACGAAAAAGGTCCCTGTTTTTTATTTTATGGGTCCCGTTGTGCATCATTTAGTTTTTTCTTTCACTGTTCCAAAAAAAGTGATCTGATTAAAAAACTTTTTTTATCTGTTCTTTTAGAAAATCAGAATGAGTTGTGTGCATTGTTGTCCATACTTAACCAAATCTGCGATCCCGACTCTGTCAAAAGTAATCCTAAAAAATTGATCTTAAACACAAGTGTCGGGGCAAGAGGCTGAGAACCACACGCTTGCAACAGATCGTGTTGTCTTTCCTTTTCTGCTCTCTCGCCACAAATCTACATCTCTTTGTGTGAGTGTGATTTTGGTTTGTTCCGCCCCCTCTCTCTCCTAACAAGTGAGTGTTTTTCGTGTTCTTGTTCCTCTATTATCGTCTCGCGGCTTGACTTGCTTGAGAGAGTCACATATTATTCCGTGTTTTTCTCGATCCCGGCGAGCAGAACAGAAACAGGAATTAGTTGCGTTGTGTACCAAACATGTTTCTGTTCCCAAAGTGTTCCCGGGAACAGAAACAGAGGAACGAAACGTACCAAACAGACCTTGACGCCTCTCTACTGATTAAAAGGCATCGTGCTGGGGGTACTATTTTCTTAAAGGGTATAAACCAATGTAGGATTTTATCAAATTCATCAAAGCTCTCACGACTTGATTTTTTATTAAACGCAAAAAAATAAATATTTCGGGGTGTGTAAAAATGGGCCTAAGCCGAAAGAATTAAAATTACATATGGAATTGTCTTGATGAAACGGAAGCGGGGAAAAGTCATGTACGAGGAAAAATAGCTAAGCATACGAAATGAATTAAACTGAATTCTTCTTTCATTTTTTAAATTTTGTTTGAGAGAGGTAAAAAGTATGAAGGGGTAATTTTCTTTAAGGACTAGAGAAACAATCCTTATTATTACAAGGAATCTAACTAAATGTTCCGAATATTCTTCTAATATACAAGTTTAATGAAGTAAAGTATCTAATAGGTGTGTCATGGCGAAAAGAAAACAAAAAGAAAGAGAACAAATTATTGTTCGAGAAGAGGTTTTCTCACTTAATAAATATTGTAAGTAGAGGTGCCAACATGATTGAAAAAAATATATTTTAACTCATATTCAACGATATAGGTCAAAAAATGGGTTAGTCAAACTTAATAAATTGGTTGTTAAATGGGTTTAAGTTGTAAGGGCCAATAATCTAGGGCTTAAATGGTTTAGCTTTAATATCATTTACAACCCATTAACTTATAAAGTTATTAGTTTGAGTTATCATATTCATGATATGTCATGTCTTACACCGTTATGATTCAAAGACACAAAAGTATGAGATTCCAAATTCAAAAAAAAAGATTTTTTCTAATTTTTAATTTTCTAGTTTTCTTTCTTTCTTTTATTTATTTTTTTCCAACGAAATCGGCAAGTGTCGTGACGCCCTCACCCGGCAATGGACGAGATCACGGCCCTTGCCCAAAACGGGCCACTAGGCTAGGCTCACGCGCCCTGTGGATTTCATGGGGAAAAATAGAAAAAAATAAAATTAAAAAATAAATACAAAATGAAAAAACAGCAATTTTCTAAAAAAAGTTAACAAAGTCAATTTGGATCGAATCATTTTAACCCAATCAAAAATCTACCCAACTTGTCTGTTTGATATGTCTAATTGTAAGGAAAGCCTTAGACCTAAAAAAAATTGTAAGAAAGCGAATGCCCTATTTGTTTTTTTTTCGACTTCAGCATTCTGATGAACTAAAGAATTATGCAAATAAAAAAATTTACACATTGTTCAGGCATAATGTTTTGTGTAAAGGGATTTGAGGTTTCATAAACCAAAAATTGATTATTAAACTATAATTTGAGTTACATATAAGAAAAAGACAAAAATAATACAAATAGTTTTTTTTGGAATTAGATGCCCACAAACAGAGAAAATTATGGGTCGAAATATTTTATTCCATTCGCATCTTTCTTAGAAGGGAAAAAAATTGTTCAAATTCCAAATGTTATTACTCTGTGAGCATTTTGATCCTCCCTTTAGATAATTTTTCAATATAGTCCTTTCAAGCCCCAATTTTTTTTTAAAAATCATAACATGGTAGTCTAATTACTATCAACAATCTACGTAGCCATTCGACCGTCTTAAAAGACACGATAGCGCTAAAGTCAGTGAATTTTTTACAATTTTTAAAAGTTCAACTAATTTTTTCTTTGTTTTGTTTCTTCCTTACTGTTCATTCTGATCTCGACAAGAGGTAGGTAAGGCCCCCAGAAGCCTCGATAACTCTTGCCTCATGGCCGACTACCAACCATATTCGATGGCCTGGCTACCAGCAAAGGAAGCAAAATGGAATTTTTTTTCCTAAAATTGCAATTTTAATTGCTAATTGCCGGAAGATCATCTCATATAAAGTGCGTAAAAGCAAGAAATTTTCACCAAGTTCAATCTCGAATTCGATCTACCTTTCCGCATGTTCGAGGCTGACTTTTTTTGGTTTAAAACTGCTT